>DWQT01002866.1:0-13358 GCA_018244895.1 Myscelus amystis hages | reverse complement strand
ACACAGGCATTAAATTGCCTACTTTGGAATCAGATAGCCGTGTGTGGAATTGTCCTAAGATATTATTATATTATTATATTATTATATTATTATATTACTATCTATTACACACATAACTAGTCTTTAACATTTATTCTCTTGTCACTTACTCCAACATACTCCCAACGAGTTTCATGCTTAATATTAAGCTAATTGAGTAATGGATAAGAAGAATCAAAATAAATATAAACCAAAACACGAGGGAAGTAAATTTATAGTCTGCAGTAAAAGTAGAAGTGGTAGTACGTAATAGATATTGATTAATTAGTCGGTATTATTCAATTTATTGCATATTAAGCATTTAGCCGCTGGCGTTGAAAGCGCAGCTATAAAAACTACAATACCAGAAGCTATCTAAAGCGGAGAAATAAAATCAACAAAGCGTACTTACTACATAATTGTATGTCGCTTTCTTCCATTGAGTACTAGGCTTATATTTTTTTCCATTAGATACATATCATTTCTGAAATAGTTATCTAAAAAACCTGATTCTTCTGTAAGATACAAGCAAAACATTGAAGGTATTATTTCACCTGTAATATTAATCCAGATGATATATTATGAATTTAATGTAATTACAACTAGAATTGCCTATCTAGTTGAAAAAATAGTAAATTTGTTATCAAACGCCAAAATAAATTAAGCTCAACACAAACTAATATTTCAAAGAGTCGTTAGATTATTTAGGAACTGTAATACCGAATTTAAATTTAAAACACATAAAATGTAATCAACAGAAAAAAATTCTAAATCAAAATGCTGTTACTAACAATTTTCATGCACACTTATGCGAAATTTGTTGAAAAATATTCTGATACTTAGTCTTAAAGTAGATAGGTTAACTGACTAGACAACTAGATACTCTTAAAAGAAGACGGGCGGGTATAATGAGCAAAATAAGACAGAATCTATTTTGAAAATATGAAAAAAATTCAACATTGAATAATAATTCAACATTAATTGTAGATACACAATAAGATGGACCTTATTTTATTTTAGTTAACTTGATATATAACATGGATGGTGGCGTCGAAGTTAACATTAAAAGTTATTCTTGAAAACTGAAATTCTATGTATCTATGTAATAAAAGCAAAAAATCAGAGTAGGTACTCGAAAGCGCGGCGTTGCTATGTTAAATGGTAAAATCTGTGAATACTTGCAAGACGCCCTCTGTCAACCCTAATTAGTTTTTTTTCCGCTAGGCGATCGTAAGAAAACATGCAATGTTGTAGCTTTAATGAAAACGCCCTTAAGTGCTCGTGTTTAACGTTTATTTGCTTTCATTTCGCTTTTTAGCGTTCCTCCTTATGATACTTGTAAAAGCAACCTGACTTTTAACGATATTTGGTTTCGAAACGATTATTTTCGCGGTATGTGTTCACGCCATGTTTTTCTTCATATATGTACATATGTTTTAAATAAAAAAAATCACAACATTAAAAATGCCATAACTTTTTTTTTAAATTTTTAACACTCGTCTTTCAGAAAATGCTGTTGTTTGAATGTAATTATTAATTTTGATACAAAACGATATAAATCAGCTTGCCACTTATTTTCCTCTTAAAATTTAGTTATATAACAAATAGAATTTCATTTATATCAATCAATTACAAAATTTTACTGCGCGATGATGTCCACTTTATCAGGACTGCAGGACCTTTTTCAAGACCGGTGCATCTTAAAAAATTACTCTGTGAAATATTTTGAGGCAATACTCGTAAGGTGTCAAAAGCTTCCTAGTCAAACTGTCTTTACTGGGATGCGGTGAGTGGCAAAAAATGAGGTTCCATTTGAGCTCACACCGCAAAATAAGCAAATTTTTACCTACCATTGCCATAAGCCCAGAAAGGAGAGGCGTTTTGGCTTTTTACGTTGGTTATTTTATTACATAAATGAATTTCACTCGAGGGAACGAGTCCAAAAGTAAACATGACTCTTTCTGTCGACGGCACGCGGCGGTTCAAAGTCCATAAACGCCTTTCCCTAGTTAAAAGACCTTCAGTGTGTCTTCTGAGTAACAGCAGTTGTTTTTTTATGCAGTGGGTTTTTGAGACCTCGCTGAATCAGCAATTGTTTGCTCCCGCACGCCTAGAAAGAATAATACTGTTGCTTCAGCGTCTTTAAAGCATTTTTAATTAAGTAGGATTTGTTTGGCAAGGCTTTTGGGGTGTTTATTTAAATATTTTGTGACTCTTCAGATATTTTTTCGGACTTATACAGAAATGTTTATAGTGATACTGTTTACAACGCTCTGTATTTAATTGTGACTATTTGCCGTGGTTGGTAGAGAGCATTTGTTTAAGCTTTATCTAAACAGCGACGAAGTATTTTCCATCGCATCGCTTTGTATCTATCGCCTAGCGCCCCTATTTCGCCGTGGGCCCAATGTCGCGGGGCGACGAAATTTATCGCGCCGCTTGTAATTCTGCCCCGCCGCTGCCACCCTGCGCGTCACCCGCGTCACCCTGTCAGCCGACACACTTATAACGTTTTCTAATGAAATTGTCCACAAACTCCCGCTCGCCGCAACCCCCGAGCCGTCGACGCCGCAGGATGAACCGAAAAAAATACAGCTCGCGTTACTAATGGCTTCATTTATCACAGTCACTAACAGTGATACACCGCAACGACGTTTTATATTTAATTTGGCTCTCTACGGAATAAGTTAGAACCGTATCAGGCCTGTAACGATAAAGGACAAGCAGCACTCTTGACTTATCGACACGGGTCGCCGCACTCCAACGTAAGCTTTCTGGATTAATTTGTGGTGGCTAAGTGATAAGTTGGCGATGCCACGCCCGGGATCACAACTTACAACCTTCCATGTAAGGATAAATAAGGGGGAGTTTAATAATATTTGTTTTAGCTTCATCTTATACGTTAAGTGAAAGTTTGTTTACCCACTTAGCGAACTTGACCACAATTCACCTGCTTATTAGAAACGAAAAAGGAAAACGGTGACATTTAATATAATTTATATACAAATGTAATTAAGTTTAACTTGTGTAGTTTTAATATAACTCTCGAAATAAATATTTTTTTGGTCAAAAGCATTTACAAAATATTGTATACAAAGCAAGTTTGGGACACTTATGCAGTTACTTAATAATATAAAGATAACTATTGAGAGCTGTTTCAAATACAGCGACTCACGATAGTGAGAATACTGAAACTTCGTATAAATTGACATAATTTAAAAAAAAACACAAAATTTTGCTGGTTTTGTCATGAATAAAAAGTCGCGAGACTCATAACTTTGTTCCGTAAGTTGCATAATAACAAAATAGCGCGAAATTACTCCGCGTTCCAAACCTCGGCCAAAAGTTAGTTTCACAGCGAAGATAATATGCACGTTAGTGAGAAGTGTACTGTATTAAAACAAAACGCGACATCGCAACTTTAAACGTAAACGCAGGCAAAAATGGCCCCTGAATGTACTACGGTACGCCAGTTTTTCTTGAAGCACGTTTCCCGAATAATCGTTCGAGTTAACCGGTTGACTCAGTTGAAGACGTTATAGACTGCCTACGAATTATCCTACATGTTAACGGCGAACGATAGACGTTTCCAGGTGGGTACGAATATTACGTTTCTCCATACGTACTGTGGACTGCGGTAGGTTTATCTGACAAATTATTTCCGTTCCCGACAAAACGCAGCTGAACTCTCCGCGTGAAACCGGTATTCCAATGTTTGAACTTGCGATATGATTGGGAAATTGATACGAATGTGGAAACCCTCGATAGGTTCGTATTTACTGAAGTGAAAATTTCAATCTAGTTTGAATATTACATTTTAATCCGGGCAACTAAATGCTCAATCGCAGTTTTTATCACCTAACGTGATAGAGAAATAGCAATTTGTGCCAGCAGAATCCAGCCAGCCACTCTCTTGTACTGTGCCTTTGTAGATGTTATTCAATGACGTCATAACAATAAGGTTTGCGTTATTCGCTATACAATTTCAGTTGTAATAATCGAATATAATTGGTTAATAAAATGAAGCCTGTTATAAAGTAGGCAATATGGTCTTAAAGGGGATCATATCGTAACGGAAAGCGTGCGTTTGTGTACAGTTGCGTTCGTGGATAGTGGTTACAGTAGGTACTCTACATCGCGTGAGATTAAAGTAAGCCCACATTTAACAGTGAACCGCGTAATTTGGCAACAGAGCTGTGATTAGATAGTGCTTCAGCCTCGTTAGCGTAATGAGAATGGCTTTGTTAGCCTTTGCTCGCAGCACTAACATGATTTCACTTCCAGATTCCCTTTTTTTTTATTAGAGCCGTCGTGTTCTGTGAGGGAGCTAATAGAAGGGGTCGTGACGGCTCAGTGCGTATTCAAAATGATGTTTGTTGCCAGAATGCAGTAGCGTCGGCGAATGTGGAATGGGTTGAGCTTTGTGAAATAAAGGGGTGTATAGGGGTAGTTTGTTTGCAGTGTTAAAATGAGTATAGCACAAAATCAATAACAGTGCTTTAGGCTGCCGAAACCTTACCAATTAAATGTAAACACCAAAATTTACTTTGTTTGAGGAAATAATAACAAAGGAATCGTTTTTGACTCTGCCTGCGTGAATTTGTCACTGTTATTGTGCGAAAAAAATAAGCTGTGATATTTTAAATAATGTGCACAGTAAAGCCAACATAAAAGATAACTAGCTACAAGTAGTTTAATTTCGTACCAAAATGCGAAGCAACGGAAAACAAAATCAGAGTTTTCGCCGGAACTTGCAACTATCTGTAATGCAAAAATAGTTTGAGCAACATTCGTGAATCCTGCACCGTCGTTCTTACGTAGAAGTTCGTTTTAGAGTTTGGCGAGTTCTCCTCACTGTTTGAAAGTACCAAGACCTTTAAGTCTTTCTAATATAACTCGAAGATTAAACTTACTGGAAACTGTTTTATTGAGAAATTGTTTATAGCGAAGCTAAAACGACTCATTTCCATTTTTCATATCGATGAAGAAACGACTCGAGTCTCTATATACCACACGGAATTTTCCATTACCTACCTAGCAAATACGAACTGAATTACGAATTTTTTCGTCCTTTAAGTTCGACAAACTCGCAACCGCATCGAATTCGAAATTTTCTACTTCAATATTGCTAGATATTACATTAAACATTTTAAAATAAATCTCGTATGTTCCGTATAAATTCACTTTGATAAACATTTTCTTTTAGTTTTTTTATTGATTTGATAGATAAATTGCACGAAACGCTTGCCTTGCCTCAATTCAATTATCGGTGTAGTCATATTCAGTCTACAACTGAAGTTGACACTCTTTATACCCTCAGTATTTTGCAAGTCATTTAAATCTTTACATGACAAAATAAAAAAATAAAAAAAAAAAATGACAACACAAACTTCCCAAGATATTTAACCAAAGGACTTAATATATGCACAATCCTGCTTTCTACATATTGTTCCTTAATGCGGCGAGTTTGTGGGATGTTTCTATTTACGCCTCACAACTTGCTGATTTGTATACGTTGAGACTCGTTATTTACAATGTTTGCCGAGCCAATGTACTTCCATTTATTGCAATCAGCTAAATTCATCCCCAAACATTCTGATACATGCATTCACGTAGATATGTACATATGTTAATACGTGGATTTATTTGAAAATAATTTTAGTTACTCCTCTCTATAGCATTTCATCGAATGAAAAATTAATTTATCAAGTAAACATCATTGCAGTCCGACGATATTGATATACAAAATGTTTGAAATGTAAATTTTACATTTAGCATTCGTTAAATTTTACACTTGTAGAATTGTTTGATTGAAACGCGTACACAGACGATAAAATATTTTGTAAACTCATTCTCCATGATGTACACAGAAAACATAACATACATATTATATCGAAAATAGACCTTAACACTTAAATAATGACAAGTGTGCTCATAGAAAGAAACGTTCCAAATGAACAAATCTATTTTACAATTGTTCAGTAAATATCCACAAAGTGTAATGATGATATGCTATACAGAGGTGCATGAAACAATAACACACCTTCCTTTGTAACAACACCTTTGTCTCGGTGCCGTTAAAATACAGACACGGTTCCGGGGGCCGGCCATTTCTTAGGCCCTTTTCTCTCAGCTAATTTGAATTAATTTATCCCGCTCAGCCCGCTGCTGACATGTACTTTATTATGGTGCCTACTCTAAACGGAAGCATAACACAGAATCTTTATACCCACAGCTGAAACTAAGAACATACATATTAGAAATGATTAAATTACGCTCACATTCCAGCTCTCGAGTGGGCGTTCTCGACTCACTTCCTATACAAATACTTCCTTAGATTTTCCTTACACAGCTCACTGCTCCGTTACTCCGACAGGAGGATACTATTTGTATTTCATTATCAACAAAAGCTTTGTTGAAAAGATGACGTTGAGCGCAAATTCGAGCTACAGAACAGCCACCTACAGAGACCGCACTGCGATGGCGCCCGAGCAGAGATATTTCGCAGTCGTATTTACTCAGGCGTGCCTAAATTGTTTGCTTACATGTTTGACGCGCCGCACGCAACGCTCATTACGGCAAACGGGCTTTGTTCTAACTTAGAAAACACATTGTTACACCCGATAGAGCAAGATGTTCTTTATACGTTTTATTTATCATTTCAGGTAAGTTACGGGAGCGCTTGTGAGGGTGTAATGACTACGGTTGGGTGAGAATATCCCTTTGAACGTATTTACAGTTTATCAGCGATACGCCAGTCTGGTTAAGTTGTAGCAGTCGTATTTTAGTCTTGAAATAAAGCGTGCGTTTAAATTTGTACTCAACAAGTTACCGCCAGTTTTGGGATGGGTGGGCGCCGCAAACGGGACAGGAAGCACTATTTGCAGTGTAACGATACGGGCATTAGACATAGCACTTAGTAGCACTAAACATTCATTACGTTTCTTCCCGCGCGGGGGCAGGTTGGCACACTTAATTGTTCATACAACAAGCCAGCCGGGAATTGGCTCTAAATGTTCCGCTGTCCGGGACGTGGTTGCGCCGCAAACGCGCTGCGAGGTAATAGTCCGGAGCATTTGGCTCTACCGGCTACAATGGACTGCATTTCCATTGTCTTAGAAGTGATTTTGGAACAGTAAGCTCAGCGTACGGAGGTCGGAGAGGCCGTTGATGGAAAGCGCCATAGAAGGCTATTTACACCTGCGATTCTTCTTCATCTTCGCTAAATTGGCGCACCGTTTTGTCTAAAATAATTAGGCTACATAAAGGATTAGTCTTCGGGGAGCGTACACATGTTAGAAACGCTTAATCACTTCTTTTACATTGGTGTACGCAAATAATCTGTTAATTTAATTTCTGCGTTATATTTATGAGGTTTATTTAATTTATTATCATATCAAAGCGTAGGCTCCGTTTAGCAGGCTTCATGTGCGTGCGAATAAACGTTAATTATATAATCGTGCTGTTACCGTACACAGGGGAAAAATTTTAACGATTTCATAACGTTTACTGTAAAATGAATCGCTGTTTTTGCCTGCGTTCGTGACCATTCTGATAAACATAGCATCCATTTGTGTTACATGATTCTACTAACGGTTATAGTCGTTAACGCAAGTCTATTTTTTGTCAAAACATTTGTTAAAAAGACGAGATAACTTATAGTAAAATAGTTTAGTAAGATTTTCAAGATTTATTAAGAGTTTCAAGATTAATATGACTACAATATGTTGAGAGAACCTTATTTTTAATTAATAAATTTTGTAAATAATTACATATATACGTAAGAACTAGTACATATTCCTAATCTGTTTTTTGTTAATAAACATTTTCATTAATTACACGAATAGCGAGCAAACTAAACTTTATATAATCTAATTGTACATAAATTGTTAGACGTTTATATTTCAGACGGTAAAATTTTATGATCATTTTATCTAGATGGAAATTTCTCGAATGGGATATGATATTGATCATTTCCGAATCTCTGTATGATCCGTCGTAAAACGCATTTCAGAAGCCTTCCTCTTACCGCTTAAATCGCTTTGAGCTCTCCTAACCATTGATATTTATGCTTTTTCGGTATTCCTTCGTAGGGTGGGTTGTTTTCAACTTTTCTTTTTGGCGAAATGGCTGGGTTCGGTGGACTAATGTAACTAGAGTGTTTTAATTGGTTGACGAGACACGTTTACGACTTTTCTGGTTTTTTTCTCTAGTGAACATAAAGCAGTTGTACCCAATTGGGACTGACTTATTTTAACCATGAGAAACATTGTACCGTTTTAAGTTTTAAAAACATCTCGAGAGTCGAGAGTTGGTTAGTAGTTGTAAAGTAGTTCGGTATTTTGTTTCTTTCTCATTCCATGTCACCTTTCTCTGTCAACGATATTTATTATACCTTTGAAAGCAACTTCTTAGTTTCTAGTTATGACACTTTAATTGTTGTTGTACACTTTCGAAATAGACGTCTTCCGCGACTTCACATTGTAACCTGTTATGTTTTTAAGATTATAAGATACATTTTCATATGCATGGTCAAAAAATTTTAATGCAAAGCAAAAACCGTATTATAATAAATTTACTTAAATAAAAAAATATGCTATGAATCATTCTTGTTTTGAGTCGCATACCTAATACTCACTTATCCGCTAATATATACATTCATGTATTAAGTATGCGGGCCCACCGGCATTTGTTTCGACATCTATTATGGGTTCTAAAAATATCCGGAACAGAAAATAACGCACAAAAGCCATTTCATCTGCCAGTGTCTTGTTTGAAATCATAACAAATAGCTTTCAGGAAACCGCATCCCGACCCAAACTGTCGTGGGAAGGGCGAACCCCTTTACACATTACAAATCTTTGCCGCGGCATCGCCAGTTAAGAGGCTGTCAATGAAATCTCTCCCTTCGCCGACTATTCGTTATGTATCTTAATGGATTACATGGAATAAAGTAGGCATCGGCAAAACAAAAGGCCGTGCTCTCCGAAAATCTCTGACCACATAGTTCGTGGGCTAAAGCAAAATTTATTACATTTGACCTTAGTAATTCTGGTCCGAGGTTTTCTAACCTAAATGCGTACGGATAGTTTCGGCTTTGAAAGGTTATACGGCTCATTGTGGTTTTATACGCAACTAAATGTTTTATGAGTTACAAAATAGTTTACGGCGAAAGTGCCTAAATTCAGTAAGCACTTTGGATCACCAATCCCATTGATAAGTTTAATTTATTTGGCAATATTGGCATCCATTTAACTTGTTTGTAGGACATTCCGCGGATGCGTAAGTACGCGTAACTATTCGAAAATGTATTTCATTGGGCCGAATCTCCAATTTCAAACAGTCGATATAATGACTACAAATAGTGTTGTAGGCAATTGAAACACTGCAATGCAATTTGAAACACAAACAGATATCTGAACTATTAAACGGGGGAGGCGTTAGTGGTATGTACAACCGTCGGCTGCTTGCTAGAAACAAATGTGCGAGCGATGAAAATTGGATCCTTAAACGATATAAATTTAGATTTCTAGAAATTTATGACCTGATATATCTGACACTACAACAATACTACTATGATTTCAATTCTTAATATGTAAACTAAATTATCTATAACTTACCCAAATATCTTCTCTGTACTTATTGGACTGGAACCTCGCCCAGAAATCCTGCGTTCCCAGAGAACACCCGCTGACTCCGTGCATATTAGAAACGTTTTCCAATTCCGAACAATAATATCAAACAATATTTGGGCAGTACGTTATTATGCATAATTTTTTACCCTTTTATTATTCCATTCCTAAACACGGGTGACCATTCATAATGAGAATGTTTTAGGCCATAGTCCAACCCCGTTGGTCAAGTGCGGATTGGTAGACTCATACCAATTATTATTATATACCAATACCAGTTATATACCAATTACCTATAAACATTCAATTCATAACTCTTATAAAACAACAATAACTTGGAAAACCAGAGTGGCGTGTCAGGATTTGAATCCAGACTTCCAGAGTGGGACAGTGAATTTCGAACCAGTCGGATATCACGGCTTCTACCAATGATCAATTCTGGGCGACTGGTAATTGAGACGCGCAGACATAACAGAGTAGCTACGTTACTCGTATGTGTACATATAGTGGTCATTGGGACACAAATACACAAGGTAGTTGCAGGGTAGCTCTGAAATACGTAAAGTTGAATTGAGTGGTGAACCGCCACGGTCCTTTGATCAAAGGATATCGCGTGGAATACAAATTAATTCATCAAAAGATAACTACATAGAAACTGTAGTAGCGTGTACGTCTGTCAAATATTTAAATAGTATTCGATTTTTTTAAATACTGTCGATAATGACATTTTTCATTTTCTAAAAAAATGGCTTCATTTAGAGCAAATGAAGAAAGAATTCGATATTTAATATGCCTTACTATATGCCTTACTATATCGGAATATATAGTAGTAGATCGGATAGTACTGTAAGATATAAACGAATACGATGTATGGTTAGAGTACAAAACCATAATAGTCGCATTGCCAAAAGCTATGTTTAATGGGGTGCAAATCTATGGAATTGTAGCAGACGAAATCTTGTGTTAACTATGATATAATGTATAACATTATGAGTGCTTAAAGAAGAAGAAAACCAATTTTGAATAAACAGTAACTATATTCAGCTTTATATAAAGGTGACAATCTGTTATTCTATTCTATCTGATATTAAATAGATACAAGAATTAAGCGAAAGAACATTCACTGTTATTGTTTGAGAAATGTTATTCAATTACTTAGCGTCAATAGCCAGTCAGACTCGTACAATTTTGAAGCTACACATACGTAACCTTTGCACAGTAAATATACACACGCGAACCTAAAATTACAAAAGCATCCGTTCTTATAGGTCATCCATTGATCGTACGTAATAGGGACTCGAAGTAAACCAACAACAAAGTACACAATACTTAACAAGATGTATAGAATTTATAACGTAATTTATTTTACTATAATCGTAATTTGAATAATTTTCGTACCTTTTTTTTTGTACTCGTGTATCCTGATTATTTACACGAAGCTCCAATTAGTACTCATCAGATACAAGCGCATACCACAATGCCGTTTCCGAAGTTCTAATAATTCTTTATTCAAAATCACTTAAGAAATAACTGTCCGCGGTCTATCATATTGAATAATCAATACGAAATATCAGAATATTTACATAATACAGTAAATGATCTTGTAACTACTAAATACACTAGTCACGCTAGCTCGACTATCATTATTGACTGTTTAATGTTTGCTTATTCATAATTTTACACACATAAAAACGGTGGATTATTTATTGATATTTAAGTCATGAATAGTGATAAAACCATATCTAAACAGGCATCAAATGTAGCCTCAAAGGGCGCGATGAGCACGCTCAAAGAGCATTGCATTCGAATGGATGGCAACGAGCGAGCACGTAATCGCGGTGATCAGCGTAGAAATATGCTTAATGTGATAAGCATTGCACACGGGATTTCAATTGCGTTCCAACGCTTATGGGAAGAAGTACCAATGTTACTGGAATTGCTTTAAGCAAGCTTTTCTACGTACGCACTATTCATAGGTGTCATCGTTTCGCCCATTAGATTATAATATTATATAACCTGGTCAAAAGTAGAAAGGTGAGAACATGAATTGTAAATTCATGTTGTGATTAATTTCACTATTATTACCAATAACATCCAAAATGTAGTAATAACTGTTGTAAGTATACATTGCATTGTATTAATATATCACATTGTAAATTTTTTTGCGTTGTATGACAAATAATAAGTTACCTAACAACACAACACAGAAAACTTTACTTCGCTTCCCCTGGAGGAGGAAAAGGTTTTTACATAAAAGTGGAATTATAATAGGCCGTTACTTACACTAAAATTCACGTAAACATTGCTCCACTACGCCTTTGCATTCGGATACAAATGATGAGGCGCACGAGGAAAAAGTTTTAATTCGCCTAATGCACGTCGAAGTTCTACATCTTCGCTACTTAGCGCACTCTTTCATCGTCTCAAGCTAAAACTACCTACGAGCAACGTTCTGTCACATTGACTTTTGTATTGTGAGAGTTTATTTTAGTCCCATGAATACGTCCCGTTTTTATAGAAAGAAGATTTTCGTCACATATTTTAGATACAAGACTCCGGATGCACATGAAGTTCTTATAAGCTTATTGTCTTGTTGAAAACGTATGCATATTCGAGAAACAGCGCTTGGATTCTCGCTTTATAGCAACGTAAGCGCAAAATAATAAACAATCCATGCGAACGTAAGCAACTCTTACTAAATTTAAACAAAGAAAACAACAACGGCGATTTGTAAGATGCTTAATTAGACTTAATGATAACTTTGATTTTCATCTCTCGCCCGACGAAACGAGAAACTTAATGAAAAGTCAAGAAAACCCAGTCGAATACAAATTTTAGCATTAGTATGCAAGAGTAAAGTTTTTATTCAATATAACTTGCACTGCTTACTTATCTTTCGGTTGTCTTTTTCGCATCGGCAACTTTTAAAAGTGCTAAATAAAACAAATTGATGCATTGTTATGTTTCAAGCGCTTCTCCTGTCTTGTTATTTTAATCTTTTGTTACCGTAACAATGCAATGAGAATTTGTTTTATGTGTTCGCAGCCTGATAACACAGTCCTTATATGTTTTCTTAATAATGTAAATAAAACCGCATCCATCAAAATAACATCATAAATGACATAATAAATAAACTGTTTTATTACGGCTCGTGTACGCGTATGTTTATTTCGAATGAAATATTTGTTTCCAAAATTGTATTTATACGAAAATTATTTCTGACTGCACGTAATATTTCGGACGATATTATAATTTCTGCATACTTAAATGAATTCGGGGCATGCAAAATGTCTCGCTCTCGCGTAATTTATAACAGAATGAGTGGCGGTCGTATGTCTGTCGACTTAGCGAGCCGAGTAGTTCCGTAGCCGACAACATCTAGTGACTCCTGACCCGCTAGCTAATTTTATATGAATATGAAATTGTATGTAAATCTCGAACGAATGTTGCCGCACTACTTGATAGCTCGACGGTGCCGTAAATACACAAGAAAGGGGTCGCAGTAACGGGTCCAAAAAGTTATACATGGTTACATTGTTTTACCATAATTTTTATCACGTTCAATCGTTTAGAAGAACAAACAGGTAGACTTATATTAAAAAAACATGCTTATTTGCATATATGTATAGATGATAATTTGACTGGCCTCGTGGTCGAGCGGTTAGAGACCCTGACTGTGAAACCGGAGGTCGTGGGTTCGATTCCCAC
>DWQT01002865.1:0-13361 GCA_018244895.1 Myscelus amystis hages | reverse complement strand
GTCCCGGGTGGGAATCGAACCCACGACCTCCGGTTTCACAGTCAGGGTCTCTAACCGCTCGACCACGAGGCCAGTCAAATGCCAGTGTTGAAATTAGATCTTTTTAGAAACACTATTTTGAAAAACATGTAAAGAAATTTCTTAGATACACGATTTTGAAAAGCGACATGACGAATAGTACATGATATTTACCAAACAGATAATAATATCATGTTATGAGACGCAGATTCATTCATTTAACTATTGCAGTCACCGGAGCAGCAATTGTGCGATGCAGTAGGTGCAGGGTGCCCTATGAAACCCACGGCGCGGCGCTCGGATCGAACTAGCCGCTGAACTGGCGTGGAAAGGGGAACATTTTTTCATACTTACGGCAGTGTGGCCGCCGCTGTGGTATTTATTATAAAAAAACTATGTTTGTCATAATAAATTTTGATAAAAAAATACACAAAAATAACCAAACTGATAAACTTGAACTTCACTCTCAAAAATTTCTTTGTTCTGAATGTCACTTCTGTTTATAAAAGTATATTTGTGGCGTCTCACATCTTATTGACGGCCAGTGGTAAAAGAAGTACTTACATTTAAAACTTCGTAAGATTTATAAGAAAACTTGAGCAAATATAAAATAAAGTAATTCGTATATTAGAATATTTAAATTCTTACTTATATTACAAAATTGATAGCAAGAATTAAATTTTCTATTGTAATATTTCATTAGATTCTGTTAAGTTAAACAGGTATAGGACAGAAACAAAAAGCGTTCATTTATTTCCATTTAAAAATATAGGTTAATGGGATCTCACTTCGGAAGCATTAAGAAAGTATGTACTAATAATACAAATAAGCATTGAAACTGTTTACTGAACTCTATAGTGGTATAATTAGGATTGTTTTTCACTTGGAGGGTGAGAGGAAATTCGAGGGTTAAAAATAAATGGTCGGAATTATTCGTTAGTTTCCGCGGTGGGCAGTCGGCGGCCGCCCGCCTTTCGCGCTGCGTATGCGCTTGGGCGGCAACTAAACTTACAATTTTAACTATAGTTAATATAAGCTTTACCGTTTAATAAACCTATAGACATTATATTTATAATAAAACACATCAGATTTTCCAGGGACCAGAAGATTTGTGAAAATCGATATGATACTTGTACAGTTGGGTTGAGTAAACAGTGTTTGGACGAAACATAATTTATGTTATTTGTGTGAAGCCAAAGATATGTATGTGAATGTGTCCAAAGGTATTACCGCGGACGCCAGGATTGCGCTATAAATAAAGTCAAAGTGGTTATTGAAATTATAATCTTCGTGTAACAATAAACGTGTCACAGTGTAAGCCGGCGAGATAATTCCAAAATGGCCCCGCGGATTGTGTGAATAATTCGCATACCGTATAAAAATGCATTCCGTTGAAAACTGTCTCATCGTCTCGACGGCAAGCGGTGCACGTGCGTTTATTTTTATTTATAAATAGTTTGGATAAACCAACGCGTGTTCAATATGACGTCACAGAAAGAAAGTGGTGACGTCACGAATGTCGTCGAAGAGAAGCCTAAACAGGAGCGAAAAGAACAGAAAGACTTAACCGAATTACCCCCTAGTGGAACGTCTCTGCACAAAAGGCGGCGAGGCGAGCCTCTCGCATGTTTATCGGTGAAATCACCTCAGACTCCTTCTGACGCTGAAGGATCTTCACCCTGCACTGCTGTGCTAACTCCTGATTATTATTGGAGCCATGAAAAAGAAACTGCAGATCCTGAGGCATTATGCGAAAAAATGATCCAAAGGTTAAAAGACCGTAATGACCCTCTTTCACAACGCGGTAAAGAACTGGCAGTACGTACACAGGAAATAGTTGAAGCTTTGGACCAACTGGAGAAGTTGTTGGAACTTCTAAATCAGTTAGTTACTTTAAAAGAGCATAATGATAGACTTCTTAGGAGATTGAAAGACGTAAATCACTTAAAACGCCTTCATAGTGCACATAAAAGAATAGATCAAGAGAATGAGAAATTGAAAGAGGAAAGTAAAGAGGTGGAACTTATTAACGAAGCTTTGGACGCTGAATTAGAATGTGAATATGGGCAAGCAATTTTCGATTCTATGATGGCTGGTGGAAGGGGTATGAAAAGGGGTGGATCTAAATGGAAGACCCATGCGAGGTTTGGTGGGTCATTATTACGGAAGCAAAGGTCAAGGTCGGCCGGTGGAGAAGACAGTGATGTACCTCCCGGTACGCCGCTCAGACGACGATCAGATGGTGTGTTTTCTAAAGAAGTTGAAAAATCAAAAGTTTCTAAATGGACGAGGGTAAAAGCAGCTTTCAGGCGAGTTCCTTATTTGTATTCTGCTGAGTCGACTAGTAAAGAAAACCACTACTAATGCTTAAGTCCACCCTTTGTAAAAGCAATTAGGTTTACGTGTTAAAATAAAGTGTTCATAAATAAATAGATAATCAATTCAGATGATACATCCATTTATGAACTGTTCAAACTCCACAATTATTAAGTACAAATTTAATTCGATATCAATAAATATGCATCTTTAAAGTTTTATTTGCTTTACAGCAACAAAAAAGTTCTATGTGTCCAAAACTGGTTATGTTCTTGGGTACTATTTGAATTTATTAATACAATATGCATAACGGGAATAACACAGCGTTCCGTACAACAAACTATACAGGTGGGAGAAGGCGCAATGGCCGCCAGGAACGATCGGCGGTGCGGCCGCGGTCGCAGCGGGAGCCATGGTCGGAGCCGTGGCCCTCGCTGGATCCAACCCAGGTTTTAGCCCTGAAGTGAGAGACTCTGCCAGCCTTACTCCAGGTTCAGCGTTATCGCTCACTCCAAATACGTCATGCGAAGAGTTAAGGATCGAGGCAGGTATGCACTTACATAATTATCTTAATACATTTTTTAAAATTCATTCGTTATCTACTCAATACTGCTCTGTATAATACTACAGTTATATATACTCGTATAGAGTGTTACCGTAGGTCGAAACCCTCTATAAAATTACTTAACATTTGTTGATATCGAACAAACGCCTTCCCTATAAGATGGTACATTATAACCTTCGAACGCGTTCAAGTTTACACCAACCTTTATCCTGAGAAAGACCGAGAGAGACTGTGCGCCACAAAGCCGATGCACGATAACGTTCATTTTAAGTATGAATTTGAATTGGAAGATAATCCTGACACAAATTTCAATCACTGCCAGGCTCCTTGCGGGTAATTGCAGTTCACCGTTCCACTGTTGAGCACGGCTTTTCTATAATAATTAAATGGTTTAAAGTCACATCATACCACCTTAGAAAATCTTACAGAAAATCGTAAGGTGTAGAGTTTGCATTAGGATCGGCTTTTTTTTTTGTTACATAAAATTCCCAAATCCGTTTTCCCTTGGGGGCAGCTCAAGTCCTATTAGACTTGCATTATTCAAAAGTACATATTTCGTAGGATCTCCGCTATTTTGCGCCGTCTCCGTCATGAATTCCTATAGAAATATCTTTATTATGCGTTACATCACTGCGTTCTCAAGTCTAAACCCGACCCCATTCCGTCGAAACTCATCTAGCGCAATCGATTACAGCTCTCCGCGGCTCACCGCTGCTTTGATCATAGACAACGTAACCCATTTCAATTTCTAATGAAATACACCCATGAGCTCACGTTATGTTATGAAGAGGAACGAAAATTTTATGTTGCTTTTCAATCTGCTCAAAATTTTTACTCCAATTCGAATGTTCTGTTTTAATAATAACATAATATTTAATAAAAGTCAAGA
The DNA here is from genome assembly GCA_018244895.1 of Myscelus amystis hages. Classification (NCBI taxonomy): domain Eukaryota; kingdom Metazoa; phylum Arthropoda; class Insecta; order Lepidoptera; family Hesperiidae; genus Myscelus; species Myscelus amystis. The sequence continues at coordinate 9,573 of DWQT01002865.1, read as the reverse complement.
GCATATCGATGCAAATCATTGCGTATTAAAGTATAATTTAATACTAATTTACCATCACCATCCAATTACCAGCAATCCCGGTGTTGCTGAAGTCTGTTGCAGCTCTTCCGCATTTCTATCCATCAGCCGTTGGAAGTCTACCTCTAGTTCTGACATAGGTTTTGCCTTTTGGCGTCATTCCACCACACAATTCACTACAGAAATTTTGATCAGATATGATGATAAAATAATATAGAGAAGCGATCTACCGATTCACCTGTCTATTATTGGATTATAATACCATATCACACTCATCAATCAATCCAAGAGAGCAAAGTAGGTCACGAGATCCATCGGATAGGTCAAGATTGTTGGCATTCACGGCCAATACACTTTTCGCATGGCACACTTCGTCCCAAAGTTCATTATTTGTTAGCACAATAATTATCGCATACCTACTCTGTTGTTTGTACGCTTTTAGCTGGTCCGTTGACTCTCGCTCCTTAATTATGACAAATGTCTTCTAAATTCTCGGCAACAATCTCATTCTAATCAGAAAGTCCACTCGCATGTAATAATGAAATGACAAATGTTTTTCCAAAATTTAACATTCAACAATTACTGGGAAACATTCTATTTCAGTCCCGTTGAATAGCTCGAGGTTTATTAACTTGCCATTATTAATAATGCTACAAATCGCAGGTATGACCCGTAAAAATATTCTGCGGTGCGATGACCATGATAATACGTTTCTGCAGGCCCCTCCTCAGGTATGATATCAACATTCCGGTTTACATTTAACTATTCTACCGATACTAAATTTCATTCGACATTCGGCACAAATTACCCCATTTTGTTATAGGATGATAGTTCTACTTCACCTTCGCCAAATAAACTACACAAAAGCCCCTGGGGTAAGATGCGCGACATCATCCAAACTCACAGGGAATCTGTGAAAAAGAAATCGAGAGGATCCAAGAGTTCCCCAGATGTCGTTCCTTCGAGAAGGAGATCTCTTAGCGATGGAGGGGATAGCGATGTCCCACCAGTGTTAACGCTAACCATACCATCATCAGAGGAGTTAGGTACGTATCTCTATTATTGAAGTTATCAAAACTTACGTACAGTAGCATATAGTAACGAGGAAAAAGAAACGAATACTTTCTGCTTCTCAAAGTACATTTTAAAGTATTTAACATATACACTCAATATAGTTATGTATTTTAAAGGAGACTTATTTCAGAATCTGAGCCGTCCCATCCAATTCTTCGCAAGCAACGATCTTCGGAACTTGCCGCAAGGCCTCCTCAGAACCGACCACCTCGTGCTTCCAAATGGACAAAAGTTAAAAGAGCCTTCTTAACATCTGCCTCAGCCTCTGTCCCTTCGAGCCCTAACAGACATTCTGCGTTCTTCACTGATGCTGGTAAGTTATTTATGGAAACTTTGCTTAGTAAAAGAGATCATTTAAGGAAGGTATGCATTCCGTTAATACAGTTTATATCAGTAGGAGAGCTAGTCAATTTGTGTCTACAAAGAAAAATGTTGTCATACTTTGATTTTCGACTGGCGTCGTTCTGGAGACCACACAATGTTTATTCACTGTACGACATCACCGCTGCAACCATCATTCATGTATCTCGGTCAACAGCCATATATTCTACATTTTCCCTATGTACCACTTAAATATTACTTACCTATACATATTTACCGGGTATTCAAAGTTATAATAACAGGTCCAATATAACGCATTCTATTCTCTGTCTCATATAAACAATAATTCCGGTAAACATCGATTGCATTGTAGCATTGACGAATGTTGAAACGTTGCTTTAGGAATAAATAGATGCAACGATTTGCGTTGATAAAATGTAGCTGGAATACATATCGATACTTAAGTAGCTCAAGACAATATAATTTCCATCATCGATATCCCGTCGCCGATAGCGTCCCTTGTTCTTTATATAGCTCATTAATATTTTCTAAATATTCGTTAGTACCGCTATAATGCGGCGAGTGAGCATACTTAGCGTATTGTATTTTCGTAATATTACTCATAAGGTGAAGTGGGGCAGCACCACTGAACACCACGTCAATGGAAACCTTGGCATGGTTGTGGCCGTTAGCTGCTGTAACAATTCTATACTTCTGCAATTCAGGATTTATTTTGTGTTAGCCGTTCGACGTCATTCGTTAACACGAAACCGAACCAGACTACGCTGGAAGGCCGTGTTCTACTTTACATTAATTAGGTTGCACAAACCGAGCCGTAGAAATCCCATATTTATACAAATTCACTCATAAATAAAGCTTGCATTTAAAATCCATTTGGTTCTTCGTTAGGAGTAGACGATATTTCTACACAAATGGCCTTATCCCTATTAAGGGAAGGTAAAAAAAGCGTCTGCTTCATTTAATTGCATTGTAACTGCTCGGTGATTGCAATATGTATAGCATTTCACGGTTTTAGCATGAAGAAAGTCGTTGGATTTACTACAAACTTAATCGCAAGGTGTTTAACGTTCCTCCGCTTGAATTTTAACTGAATCTGAAGGATGCTTGGATTTCACTCCACCACTCTGCTGCATTGCAAGATTATTCTAGAAGCAGCAACGTACAGTTACGACCTATGTCTTAAGTACATATTCTTTCGACCTTAGTTTAGATACAAATAACATGTTTGTTCCACCTCAATTGTAGAGCTCGTAACTCTCAAAAACTTTCAAGCTCTAATTTAGACCTAAGTGAAGATCAGCGCTGATGTTTTGGAGCGGTGCAGGTTGAGAAAATAACGCGGATAACAATTGCTGATATAAATACTACACTGCCATGTTTCAAATATTTTTTATGCTAATTGTAAAAGATTTTTCCCTGTGAATATTCTAATATAAAACAGACGAGGAACTACATAAGCATATTTAACACGGAACCGAGTATGCATTCGATCGGCCTCCCAACATCTGGCCAATGTTTATAAACACTTCGACTGTTATTACAAACTTAAAAGCTCTTGATATTAGCAATTATAATTTTGATTTAAGTCACGTAGGGCTTCCTGAGGGTTCCCATAAAATACCAACAGCTAGTAAGGGGTAGATGGATAATACATTATTCTGAGGATTACAATGTATTGAAAATGTTATTCATTCCCAGAGTAGGTATATGACAGTCGGCAAAGACGATATTTGATGATATTCGTCTAAACTTCGTCTAGAAGTCTAGAATTTTCCTGGAAATCGAATAATATCACAAATTAGTATACTTTTACCGCTGTAATGAATACATCGGGACAAGTTAACATAATATATGTATGTATTCGTAATAGAATTGATGGGAATTGCGGAAATTTTAGGGTGAAAACATATTATCACTAGATAAAATTTGATATGCGTAAGTTTTATGCGAAGCGTACAATAGAACCTTAAGTACAAAATGGGCGCCTTATGATTACAGTAGATATGACTTAACGTGAACATTTGAGATATATTAAAGTAACGTTACAGTTGACAGCGACTACGCAGCGATATTTGAATTGTACATCGTTCGCTGTCATTTGCATCGCGGATCGTCGGCGCGGGTTAAATTCAAGGGATTATACTGATCTATTTCGGTCTCAGTCATATTATCCGAGGTGAACGCCCTATCGCTTACATCTAGTCCCTATTACTCATTTTTTTGAAGGCTGGCAAGCTGCCAATAACTAATGGTGACACGCGGATGTACAACTTTTGGGTTTATGTGTTTATGGAACTCTGTCACTGATCAGACGATCGGGCATCTTTATTTGTAATGTGCTAATGTAACTGCTCTTCTTCATTTAAATTAAAGCAGCATTCTATCAATGCATCATCCGTTTCAGTTATATTTTTGGGCCATCAACGGTATCATACAAATAATTATGGTTTTACTACTTTCAACTCAATCTCTTTAAAAAGAGATCTATGATACTATGTGTTGTCATTTTTAAATTTATGTAATTGCAAAAATGGGCACACGTAAAATGGCAAATGATATTTACTTCATTTCATATTTCAAGCGTAATCTTAATCAGATTAATTATTTAATGCAATATGTTGATAATATATTATATATATGGATAGTGATATAATAAATGTCACTTAAGCTAAATCCTAAATTAATACCATTCCTACATCTTCTGAAAGTTATACAACTGGTAATGACACCCACGACAATTCTTCACACGTGCTCAATGTCCGAGGAAATGTTTTGTAATTCTGCAAAATGGCAATTTCTTCCTTATTTTAAAAGGGTGCTTGAGGTTTTTACTTCCTCGTTTTCTGTTGACCTATTTTAGCTAAATTCAAACCGCCCAAAGGAATACACGATAGCTACAAAATAATATATATATTACATTCTTAAATAAGGGTATGCACGTACATAATATGTATGTACGAGTATGTACCTCATAACAAATTGTATTTGTACTGAAATACATAAGCACTTTGGTTTTAGTTAGAAAACCCTTGTTCAGTTACTCGCCATCCACGTGACTTTATAGGCAAATACTTATAAATCATATTTTGAATTAGGCGAGCTCCCTGTTGTAAGAGTAAAATTAGCAGTCGTCATTGCCTAAACGCGTTCGTAGCTATGTTTATTTTCGCCTACATTTTCCTTAGTATTTGCTAAACTACGCATTACACTTGGGATCAATCCGACATCATTATTATCTCTATAATTTTGCCCTACGTCACTATTTGGAATATGAAAATAACATACGATTCTTAACGCTTGAGTAGCAAACGTTGACACTTAAGGAATTGTCTTACATATGGACATCATTTAAATGGTTTAAAATATTGGGAATATGAAGCACGTAACTCCTGAAAATATTCTGTTCTCATCTTTCTCGTGTTATCAATGAGCAAATTGGGAGCACAATTAATATGACGTTGCAAATAGGAAGCTGGGATACACAGCAATAACTTGTACTGAAGTTTACATATATTTATATCATAGCAGTTAACAACTAAACTAAACTTAAATATAAAAAAAATCCAGAGAAACAAAAATACAATTTTTTCAGAAACATTTTGGCAAGCTTTTACTTTTGCCGGTAACAATGCGCTAAAACATATTACGACGGAACACGAAGCAATAACAATAAAGAAATCAATAAATTCCATCAAAATTTTACAGCATTTTTGGCATCTACTCAAGCGTGCGTTCTATTTATTTCAGTATGTTGACTGTCAATTAAAGATTGTTACGTAATTTTCACCAACTTGTATGATCCCAACACATTTTAAACATTTCAAATAACATAGCTTCTCATAGTATTTACGTCTACATAATTATTTTCATAGATTCTATATATCTTTGCTTTTATCATTGCTAAGATTAATAGCACTATTAGCACCATTAACATTAATGTCTAAGTTAATAAGGTTATCATTGAATTTTTTGTCTAGGTGTTGTGCATTCTCTTTAGCCAACACACGATTTAGAAAATCTTCCATTTTGTCCTCTTTACGACTATTTGGATCGACCGCACTCTCTATTACTTTTTTTCTTTCATCCTTTATATCAAGAACCGTTGCATTGTTACCAGCAAGAAAATTGTCCAATTCTTCAAAATACGTGTCGTTATCATAGACACAATGTCTGACTTCATTGATTAGTAAAACGGCCTCATCTTCAATGCTCTTTAACACTTCAATCAGACACGCTTCATGCATTGCGCCATGGGCCATCAGTTTCGTCAATTCAACGACTCCTTCTGACAATCTTCCTGTTATTTCCATCATCGCAGATTTTATTATAGGAGACTAAAAAAACAAGTGAAACTTGATTATTGAATACTAAAATATTTATAGACGTAGATATTTAAAAAATCTACATGATGTCAATGACATGTGTTTGACATTAAAATCCAGTCGGAGCCACAACAACATATTATATCAAAAGTGATGAAAACGTCTCATCAAAAGATTTACACAATATCTTGCAACACTGCGGAATGTATCTCGTAATTTCGCAAATAGTAAAACATTCTGAATTATTATAACTGAAACAGTTTTATAACCGCTATGTAGGTGCAGTGGAACGTCAAACACGCGGAGAGCTATTAAATAATTTTATATCAAACGTGGATTTACGAGCGACCAACTCTTAGCCGATTTATTTTGCACTCAACTGACGGATATGAGTAATTTTCTGTGGAAGTTTTCAAACAATTTCATTTTGGCCCGATTCGTACATCTCCACCACGGCTTCTGGTTATTGTCAAGTTTTGATACATGTATATTTTTCATAAAAATATTTTTAACGCTTCTTCGAAAGGTACACATATTTAAGTCGTGTTCTTATTTTTAATAAATAGTTCGTTGCTAAAACTAGTGTTCTTAAAATAACTAAGAAGAGAACAGCAATGAAAATGTATCTTCTTTGTACTCGTATATTGGTTCAAAACAATAACCCAGGCCTAAAATTTGAAACAAAACTTTACTAAGCAAAGGTAACTATTAATCCCCGGGTGGTCCACTCCGAAAAATGAAAAATGAAAATATCAACCATAATTGCCCTCACCTTAGATATGACGCACTGAACGACCTTCCGCAGCGTGTCGTGGTTGTGGCCGCAGACTTTTAGCAACCCATTAATCTGTAGCTTTTGTTCGTAAATCTGGAATTTCACTCGCGGTTGCGTTATGTCTGCGTTGCCAGATTGAGAGCTCTCGGTTTTTGTTGGCGTTACATTTATAGATTAGCTAGTATACGACAATGTGTGCGAAGCACAATGTAATTCTCTTCTAGTTTCAAATGCGAAAATTCGTAAACAGGTTAAGGATATACAGTAATTAGTAACAGTTATTTCGATCGATTAGTCCTCTTTGCTCAACCTTCCACTACAACTTGCAATTCTTCCAATGGTACCTGCGTATCCTCTTACAATCACAAGGTTAGAGTTCACCCAACCTACCGCGCTGTGTAACTCTAAAGTGTAATGTTTTTGTTCACAGTTATAGCTAGTGACATTTAAATATACAAAAACCCGTATCTTTCTTAACTTCAGTTCTGATCTGTAGGAACTAACTACGATGAGGCACAGTGTATTTTAACCACTAGGCTATCACTGTTGACATCTGACTGCCTTTTAATTAAGCTGTTACAAGAGGCTAAGAGGAGACTGTGGACTCGTATCTCACCGGTTTCATTCCCCGCCTTATCATGTTCTTCAGCTTGATCACTGTGTTGACAGCGTGCGCTGGATCTTGACCGATCAACGCATAGCCACATACGACCATCTGGTGTAGCGTTCTCTCCGCTAAGGATGACGTTTCATTTTCCTTTTTCAACAAGCATTTCTCTACCTAAGGAAATTTTAATATGGACTTAAAAATCAATTAACAGATGCTACCCTGTATTTCCATTAGACCACATTAGGGTTTGTACGTATATAAATTCAATAGAATCAGCAGAAATGTTGATAATTAAAAAAGATGATTTCAAAAATGTTTGTTTTATGATTGATAAGTAGTTTATATATATTAGACTACCCACTTCAGTTCCACGTTTCTCCTTCATAACATCCAGCATTCCTTGGATTTCCACCAACTTGTCCTGTATGTGATGGGTACCATTTTGTAGGAGTAATTTAATCTTCATCAGTACCATGTCTACAGATCTGAAAATTATTTTATTGTGATAGCGACCATTGGATTTATTATTGATCCGTAAACACTTATATTAACAATCCCTAATCTTTTTAAAGGTCGGTAGTAAAGTAGTTTCTTCGATAGTCATTACGTTTGGTAGCCTCGGCTGAGTGATGAATCGTTCAAGATTTTAGTACACCGATTGTACTTTATGTTTAGAACTGATTTTAAAAGTTAGCAGACATTGTATTTCGGGTGGCACATTGTAATTCATTGTGTTTAAAGGTTACCTTTCCAAATCCACTTGGAACTTTCTCTCTATGCTCTGTAACAGGTCTGAGTTCAATTTACTTGTAATCTCATCTTCTACTACTTTGTCCACCTCTTCTTTCGCCTGTTCAATTCCATGAACCACCTTTGAATATTAAAAAATATTAGTATGTTAAATATTAGTAACAATATCCACATTTGTAACTGCAATCATAGCAACATTAATAACGTGAATTTAATTTTTCATTGTAATCCTTAATAACAAATACTTCTTGTAACATCTGAAAAATATAAAAACCCAAAGGCTATAAGTAATCTTATCAATACTTCCTAGGTGGTATTTTTCAAACAAAATGAACAACTAATTACCATAGAATATATTGTTAATTCATAAATTCGGTGTAATTTTAATCAAAACGCAGGGAAGTTTATCGTTCAAAGCTTATATATTGCATAAATAATTTGTACTTGCCAATAAAACAGTGGACAGAACATAAAATGAATTCCACAGAACCAATCTACTCATAGTGGCGCGAAGTTCCACTCAAAAATAGGGGAACTAAAATAAACCTCGGCGTTATTCTCGGAATCGAATGATAGGTAAGTGTTTACGATAAAATAGCTATAAAACTGATTTTACGGCTATCGGGAGTGAGTTTACATTTTTTTTTTGTATTACGAAAGCCGCCGGATATTTTCGCTTGTTCCCCGTGAGCGCGCAGGATCCGTCTCGCCCCAGTCCCCTCACCCCGCCACTACTGAGGTTATCTTTCAATATCTTTTTTGGAACGAAGTTCCTTATTGCACGTTGCGAAGGAGGCTAGATGGAAAAAATTTAGACACACACGACACACTAGTGTTGCCAATTAAAAGAAATAAAATTGTATTACAATTCTTTCACTAATTAATCGAAAAGAACTTCGTTCCGTCCTGGTGTCCGTTGACACCTCTCTTGTGTTTTTATTTTCACCCTTCAATGGTCCACTGCTGGACCGGGTCTCCGCTCACAGTGAGAGGGATTAAGGCCACAATCTACCACGCTGGCCAAATGCAGATTGGTAGACTTCCCACACCTCAGAAATTATTATACAAACTTATAACATCCCTCAGGTGTACGGGTTTCCTCACGTATTTTCCTTTGCCGTTTTAGCGAGTGATATTTAAATTTTGGTTATAAAACGCAACTGGTAAATCAGAGGTGCGTGCCAGGATCGAACGCAGATCCGCGGAGTGAGAGGCTGAATTTCAAACCACTTTCGAACCACCACTTACCACTGCTTTAATATCTTGCTTTATCTTAACCCTGTTTCTGTACACCCATCTCTAATGGTGAAATTGTATGCACTGTTTCACTTACACGCCACTGACATAGAATTTCTGTAGTTTCCCGTTGAACGTATTCAAGTCTATTAACACCAGTAATTTCGAATTGCTACAGGCAGGCTATAATTAATTACAATCATTGATCGACATTGTAACGATGATGTTTTGGTTTTATGAAAGAAGTTTGACCAGAATTAATTTAAAAAAATATCCATCTTACCCGTGTACGGCAAACAGTATTATACAAGTCTTTTCTGTCCACTATTTCCAGCAGGGTGTACAACTGAAACAAACATTACACTTAGGTACATATGTTGTTGCAGAACAATTCGACTCAAAACTACCGCGACTGCTGGCTTCAACGATCAGCAGATCGATCCAGC
>DWQT01002864.1:0-13362 GCA_018244895.1 Myscelus amystis hages | reverse complement strand
TTCAAACACTTTTTTAATAATTATTTTTTTAAATATTAAAATGAAATTTTAATATAAAAGAGAGACTAAACAATATGTTTTTTAGGTGTTAAATGTTGCATACTAAAAATTCCTAAAATATATTCTAATTATTACCATTTCATAGAGGGTAATAATTACCTTGTCTTCTTAAACAGTCGTAATCTGGTACATCCTCATAATCATCAGTTCTACGGACGTTTGGATAAACGCAGTCGCAAATTTGAACACGCGAGCTCACATCTAGAACACGAGCGAACAACTTTATGCGAAACAAACATTTGCTTCCGCCGGGAACCGTCCCCGGAACTCAGTCGCAGCGGTGTCAGTGCCAAATAACATAACCGTTCGACAGTAAATTTGATGTTACTATTGTTTACGAACTTCAGTTACTTCTGGGCACTCGTCTGTTAAGACCAATATCGTTTACACTGAAAACAAAGATAGTGTTCTGTTTCACGGATGCAACGGAATCAAATATTAAGTTAAAGATATATTCATTTCGTTTTTTACCCACATATGCCTAATCACAAAAGTAAAGGGTAACGTAAAGGAATAATACAATTCTTACATTTGTCTTTCTTCAATAATGTACTTATATACAAATCAAAATATTGGATAAGTTAGAAAATCGCTAAGGGGTTGCCACTAGTTTCTACGCAGGAGTTAGTTTATGATGACATTGAAATTTTTTTTTCCTAAGAAATAGTAATATTGCTTAATGTTTGAACAGCACCGCAGTAGTACAAAACATACAACGAATAAAGTAATTGCTCCTCACAATATTTAATGCGAACGTAAAATTAACCGCTACTCTGTATTCTAGACGCGCCGAAGTAATTTTATTCGGCGGGCATAAAAACCATTTCGACGTAATGACTATATCATCGTAAACGCACCCAACCTTGTGTGTAGCTTTTTTCAGCTACACGAAGAGGTTACAAATGTGCAGATTCATCCCCTAAATACCTTCAAGACGTCGCAGCGGTTTGCCAAGCGATTAGAAAATACTTTTAAGTCCCTACATTGCATATTCCTTTTGTTTTTTTATTATAACATTGGTGTATTATCCTGGTAAAAAAGCGGGATTTCGTTTGATAGATTTCAATGGAGAGATGATGCAATAATCTAAAAGAGTTTAACCTTAGATGTAGTAAATGTGATTTGCCTCAAGAATAATTCGCGTCTTCGCTTGCATGGACAAAAGAATATATTTGGCTCAAACCTGTGTTATTCTTAATCCTTTCAACCATCTCTATAGCAAAAATCACATTTATTCATTGCTCCGTTTTGACGTGAAAGAAGGTCATACAAACAGACATACTTACACACATTTATGATATTACTATGAATAGGCAACCGGTTTATAGTTGAGTGCTAATTTGTCATGTAAGTTTATTTTGAAGTAGTTGCAGTTTTCCTGATCTCAGTTTAAACTTTAGTTCGTGTTCGAAGAAGTTTTGAGGTGACAGAAACAATAAAAATATACACGAGAAATTGTAGGAGGTCTACTAGTTACGACTTATATGATTTTAAATTAAGGTCAGAAATACGTTAATGCTTTGACTCAGTATAAGATGTTAGTAGGTTAACAATAATATAAACATTTGCAGATTGCAGAGTATGTGATAACCTTAGAAATTGGGGTAAGGAACATGAAATTTCCATTTCTTAATAATAATGATCGTCTTTTTCACGGATCTACATTTACACCTTACAAAATCCATTCGACCGAAAATGTATCGAAAGGAAAAGAAAACTCCAAAAAATACACAAGCTTAATGTGTGTACGCTCTCGCCCGATGTGCCAACCTCATTATTTATGAAAGGCGTTATGGGCTCAAAATTTCTTACGGCTGAATTATTTAATCTGCTTTTCCATTAGGGTTTTGCGAAATGACACAATTTATATTCAGCGCGTAGGCCGGGAACTCACGAATATGACTATATGGGAAGATTAGAATGGGATCAAAAATTTTAAATTCCACCGTCTGTATCATTTGAGTTTTAAAACGTTCCTCTTAATCGCTTTCATTTTAACGTGGCTTAATTTTGTTAATCGCTAGGCTTTCTATGATATGTTAATTGTTGGTAAGTTTAAAAGCTTCTATTCTATAACACAATGTCATCGTTTGTCTTAATAGTTTTCGGTTGTAACCTATACGAGTATAAATGAATTTAGTTTCCATCTGAATAGAACAGATAAGGGCGCCTGGCAAATTTTTTAATGAAAAGTCATTACTGTTGACAATTTATTACAACTGCTAAATTATGTATCTACTTCATAACACCCGTACGAAAAATTGTTGTTATCATTAGTCTATCTTACACTGTATTAGTCCTTGTTTGCCATTCAAAAATTCAAAGTCATCTTTTTGTATTCACGAAGAATTATTAGTATTCTTAACTCGTGACTATTCAAATGAATAAAGCATTACATTTGAGGTCAGGTCAAGTTCGGCAAACGTGTTCCTTGGGAGTGTCACTTTTTATATTTTAAGTTTATAGTCTCAAGCTTGGTGGAATATTCTATTTTAAAGATAACCCTTTCATTCACCACTCAACCTCGTGGTTGAATATTTAAAAAATTTAGGTTCGGATCAGGTGCGGCTAATTCCGGCGGTCGGGGCAAACGTGTCAAAATTACCATACGTCAGAGTGGCACTCCGGCTGCTTTTACAAAATTCGCCTCATTACATGAGTGTTAGAAAGCCCTTACTTATGCAATGTTTAAAATTCCAAACATGAAAATGTAGTGGATTAGATCTACATACGTGAGGGTTTGCAGTTGGTTGAACAGTCTGTGTTTTGGGAATGTGCTTTTTCCATTGAAAAATTTATGTCATCTTATTGCGTGAAAACAACCCAGAGCATTAGAAATACTTCAAGTCAAACTTACAAGCTTTTTAATTCTGCATAAAATATGTGTGTGTATGTGTCTCGTATATATGTCTGTTGTGTGTGTTTTTACCACGACTATAATTGTAAGCAGGTCTTATAAATCATTGCGATAACATTTTTCGTCGACAACGATGCAAGACAATTCGTCGTGTTCTGTATCTACTTCAGAGATATACGGGGCGATAGCGCCTTTTGCGCTATCGTACCTTCGCGGTAGTGTTTTAAAATGTTCTGTTTCGGCCTAACTTTTTTATTTTTACCGCATAGGCCGACAAACAGGCAAAGGGACTGCCTGATTATTATCACCTATAGATTTCTATTGGGAAATATCTTACATCCAGAGTTATTTTGTCAGTCACTTTTAATACTGAAAAATCTAATGCGAACATGAAAATAAAATTCACCGATTAAGAAGTAGATCTTTTAATAGGTATGTGAGTATCAGTAAAAATGTATTGTTTCTTATGTAATACGGTCTGCGTTACTTTATACGTATTACGGTAACAGAAAGACATGTATTTTGTGAATGCATTTATACTGTGTATGAAGTGTTATCAAGACCGAAAAGAGGGTTAATGTGTGAGGTATATTGACTCCAGTCGCGCTATTCTGCGACTAATGAAAGCGCAACTCAAACGGCACTTGACAACAGGCACAAAACACTGGCTTCAATTGTGCCGACACAAAGAGCACTAAGCGCGATCTCGGCTACAATCACTGCGATATTGCTTATGTGTTTGAGTGCAATGAGTTAAGACATCAACTGCATTTCATAGAATCCGTGTATACAATTTGAATTGAGTGAATAAATTTCTTATTTATTTGGAGACATTTGACAGAAAAGTATTTGGCTAAATCTGTATAAGAAGTGGATGGAGAGAGCTTCGCTCCGATGAATGTGACAGAAAGAGAAGAGAGAGTAGAAGGGGATCTAATAGAAATCCTTATTGCCTACCCTTATGCGAATTATGTACGTGACTTTGAATTTTTGAATTTCATCTTATGCGAATTAAAAGTAACTACCACAGTAAAATCCCTTTGAGTAATTCGTAAAACAAACGCTGATCTTGCCGTTTCGTTATTGTACAAACAAAATGTTGTCCTAAGTAAACAATTTCTTAATCATCCGTCCGATTTACCGCCCCGTTCGCTTATTATAACTTAATCACCAAAAGCTCACACGGTTTCGTGCAATTTATCCCTCCTTGCGACTACCACCGACTGACTGCGATTTAATGGTTATTACACACTAGCTTTTGCCCGCGGCTTCGCGCGCCTTCTCTTCGGAGTAAAGCAATCCTTTTTTTCCCTGTACGCGTAAAAAAATCCTGCTATCTTTGGAACATCTAATTTCCTATACTACATTTTTACTTATTGCCATTAAGAAATTATGAATTGCAACGCGTGCGAAGCCGCGGACAAAAGCTAGTTATACATGTAAACCTTCCTCTTGAATCACTGTATCTATTTAAAAACCTCATCAAAATCCATTGCGTACTTTTAAAGATCAACGCACACATAAGGACAGGAAGCGAAAGCGACTTTGTTTTATACTATGTAAAGATATAGAAGATAACATATACATAATGGAACGTGTTTAATCTAGATCTTTATTAATTTATGACGTATGAATTATATAATACCAAAAATACCAAACCAAAGTTTTCATGACAAGCATTCATCCATCGAATGTCTATTTTTGCCATAATTACATCTGCACAAAACCACGTAACCATTGAATGGGACATTGGTACTGGTGTCTGAACGAACACCCCCGGGGATAAACCGGGGAAATATTCGCACCGAATTTCCCTATGAAATATTACAGCATACATCCCCCACCCGTGCTTCCCCCAGTAATCCCAGGTTAGTGAGGGCGCGAGCTACCTATAAATTGGTTTGTTATTCTCACTCCACGGGCCGCGGTGTTTTCAATGCCTTTCACAGCGCTGTTTGCTTTTGATTACATTTATCTGCGTTAGTCTGTGTTGAAACGGAACGGACAGTTCCCGTTGGAGCGTGGCTGGCAATTTTGGAGGTTTTCCGATTCGCTACAACCGGGTTTTTCATTTGACGCAAGGTTTGCCGGGTTTTTGAATGTGTTGCTTTTATAACATATCCTTAATATATATGTGTGTATCGCTTTTCGAAACATCCATGTTCTGTATAATGTCTAAGCTTAGAAACTATTTCATAAACTAACTATTTAACAAAGTATAACCAAGCCAACTATTTCAAAAACTAACAAACAATTTAACTTACATGTAGGCGGTTCATTGGACATTATCCTCATGTACCACATACGCACGTACGACCTGTTGCACAGTACTTACTGGATGGCTTCCAGTGCTTAAGTGAATTATCTTCGAAGAGCCATGGCTGTTAGCATTTACATTTTTCAATTCACAACAGTCCGTGCCAAGTGTGTAGGCAATTTGGGGGCTTCATGTGATTTCGTTTTACTCCTGCAATAAACGACAAATTCATTGTAATTAAGTAAATATTAGAATTCCAGTGTTAGGTGAAGTAGATGGTTGGGGAATAGTACCGAAACTTTTTATGCCGGTGTAATTAAAATTCATATTTTTTACTATTTATAATCGCGATCTAGTAAAGAACATAAGGAATAAAATTGTTTGCACACTGATGCAGGAGAGAGAACTCCGGGAACCATGTAAAAAGCAGCGCCATTCTGTTGCAAGACTTACATGCATTTCATTTTGATCCTTATTTACTTTTCTCGCCTAACACCAACTGGTCGCCTATTCGAACCGCCTTGTACCATGTTGCATTTAAAAGACGCGGTCTGGAGAACGTAATTGGAACAAAGGGATACCAGCCTTGCTACTTTATAGCAGAAGAGTTACCTCTGCATGCGAATGTCGACCATATATGCAACAGCGTTTTGTTAATATTATGTAATTGTCTCAATAGCATAACTCATGTATGACCTGTTGCATGCATACTGTATATTTTCTGTATAACGACAATGGTACTGCAAACAATAGGTATCATTTGCATTTTTCAATTCGCAGTTGGTGCCAAGTTGTAAGCAACATTAGCTCTAACTCCTCCCCTTTAATTCGTGATAATACGTGAGATTCGGCTGAATATGATTTTGAATGTTTAATTATGTCGTTGCCGTGACCGTTCTGAGTTTGAAAATGGAGCATACGAGGAGTTTGGATGAAAAACAAACGTGCGTTTGTTTGTTTATTTTATTTGAATGTGTGTGTATGAGAGAGAAAGAGATAGAGTAAACAGCAGAAGAATTTCCTAACAAATAATAATGCTAGAAAATACTAAAATTTTTCAGCTATAAATTTGTTTAGCATGGCGTCATAAACTCATTAATGTCTTCAGTTTCATATTGGTGATTGTAAATATTAAAGATTTTTATTTCAATTAAACGAAATTCTTTACGTGTTTACGTAATTTTATATTTTATTTCGTACAATCTGCGGTATTAAAACAAGTTTTTCAGTGTAACGAAAAGCTCCTCCGTTTTCTGGAATCAATTAAGGCTACTTTTACGTTTTTATCGCCTTTAGTACTTTACATTTTTAACTTTGCGTGGGTGAAATGCGGCCGTGGTTTGTTTTTTAATAATAGTAATAATTTTTTTCAACGGGTAATTAAGCTTACATAATCCAGCGCGAAAGTATAAGGAGTGATGAATGTGAAAGAAACACGTCAGGCCTGTAAGTATTGAGATGCTTGGCAGTCGGTGCCCTTTGCCTACCCCCTTAGGAACCTGGCGTGATGGTATAATGATGATAACAATACTAAAATCCGTATACTTAGTTAAGTACACAGTTATGTAAGTACACACTTAGTAAGTACATAGTTATGTAACTTAACATATTCGGACGATTTTCCAAAATGAATACATCTTATTTACATTGTATATTTATAGCATATTTCTACTTTATTCTTTTGCAACCTAAATATATTTCAGCATTGCGAAAGACGTCGTAAAGCTTAAAACAACTTTGCAACGTTCGGCTAACATAATATGCGGTGGTAAAATCTTACACGTGCAATTTTCATATTGTTAGCGGATTACTACGAGTACAGAGTAGTTTTGCCAAGTTGCATACAACTTTTTTAAGGGGTTAGGGCCATAGTTTATAGCGCTGACCATGTAATTTCACACACCTCGGAACGTTATATACTCTAGATCTCTAAGGTGTGCTGATTTCCTCAAGATGTTTCCCTTCATCGTTTTACCGAGTGATATTTAAATTTTAAGTTATACAAGAGGTGCGTGACCTAGACCACCGGAGTGGGAGGTTGAATTTCAAGACACTATGCGATCACTGCTTGCAACGGGGTTACCTTTAATGAAATATAAATTCACCACACTTGGTCACGTTTGGTGCGAATTTTTCGAAAGCACCCGAGTCGTTGCCAAATTCGGTCCGCGTCACACGTTCGATAACTAAATGTTATCCATTAGGATGTGTCAGTGCGCCCACAATTCAGATTTGTTCAATTTTCATTTTTCCCCTGAACACAGGTGACATTGGCTTGTGTCCAGATTCATCTTTATCTAACTCATGCATTTTAGTGTACCTTAGGACAGGTCATGCTGGTATTCAGTATACCTACTAGATGCGTTTTACTGACGGTAGGAACCGCTTCTCGGCTCTGAAAATGACTTACCTCGTAAATGCAATTTATATAAGTATTATATCACATGTATATATGTATGTTTATCAGCTGTCGGGCTGTCATAAGGCAGGCATTGAATTGCGTAATATGGAATCAAATAGTGGTTTAACAATTTGTGGTGTGTCAGTCTATCATCATATATCGTCGCGTAGGCTTTACGAAGCACCCTTCGTCCGGGTTACACTGGTTTGTGACGTAGGCTTTATATGTATATAGATACCAAATTTGAAGTTTTCCCCTCTGGGGAAGTGTCCCATACTATTGATTACTCTGTAAATGGGTCACTTGATAGCAAAATAGGCGAGTTTCAAATGGGTTGTCTTAGAAATCAATTGGTGTGACGTTGTCTTTTTTTTTTCACAGATTTAAAACCCTTCAAATGTAATGACAAAATTATTACAATTTAGCGCTTTTAAATGAAATGAATTACATTAAAATGAAAACGTGACTTACGCGTACCCGGAGTCGTTTCTTGACCGTTCCGAGACTTGTTTATCTGTATCTTTTCAAAGAGTAATGGGTAAAAGTTACGGAGAAATTATAAAACAAACTAACATAAAATGTTTGGAGTAACTCATGCTCACGGCTCGGGCATACGCCTCACATCGCTTCCTCTTCTAACGTAACAACCATATTTATATAGAGCGGTTCAATAACACGTGTTTTTGGTAAAAAAATCAATATACGGGTTTAATAGACATCAATTTGCGTTGCAATGCAGAGGGCGTTACGTTGTCTATAAGATCTCTTGTTCGTGTATTGGTTATATGGTTTGTAAAACAAATTTGTGTTGTATTGTATTGTAATTTTTTCTTTCGCTCCGAATTTTGACGTTATGAATTAAGGCTTTATCTTCGTTTCTGTATTCGGTATCAACATTAAACACGACAAAGTTGTCCATTTAGCTTCAGGTTCAATTCGATGCCTAGAAGGGAAACGTTAACGAATTCTAAATATTATTATAAACTACATATGTACACACTATATTATAGTAATTGTGTAGACATTTTTTTTATATAAAAATATAAAAAATATACTCATATACTCACTAATGTCTGTCCCTTGTGGATCTCGAACCTCGAATGTCCTGCGTTTTAGCAGTGAGAGGTTCAGTAAACCAAGAGGCTAGTCGAATAATGTAACCAGGATTTAAATTGCGTTTAAAATTATAAAAGGGACTCTGAAATATCACGTAAAATAGATGGCGTATATTCGAAGTGTACTAAGCTAAAGCGCAATAGTGGTAATAGCAGCTCTATGAAAACTCCGCGCGCAAGATTTGTGTTTAAAATTTGATCTTATTTTAGCTTTACAGGCGGTAGTATACGTCAGACGTTACTCGGCCAATGCGTCTTAAATCGACGGCCAGGCGCAACGAGAAATTACTGGTGACTTGAAAAAAATATATATACACTTTTTTTTTTCCGCGTTGAGTGTCACTTGTGTAAGTGTGTGTGACAATGGATTACGACTCGCTCATCTACTCACACATCGCCAACTACTACGACGATCTGGTAAGCTTTTAAGTTCTCTTAAGACATTAATGCGAAGATTTGTATATTGCGTAACTAAAATGTTCTGTAAAATTGTCAAGCTTATGTCGCATGAAATTTAACTTTTTTTTATATTTTCAGTCGACAAGTGTATTGTAAGTTTTTAAGTTTGATATTTCAAAATTTTCATAAGATTTATTTATTACTTAAATTTTTAATTATAGTGGTATTAATAGTTTTTATTACTTTCTTAATAGAAGATTTTACGAAGTTTTTGTGATAGATTAATCGTTAAATTTTCTTTTTTGAGGATTTTTTAAAATAAATTTTAGTACGTACAGGGTTGTTTACATGTATTGCGTATACATTTCAATATGAGGCCTACGTTTACCAAATGGCAATTTTCATAAAAATAACTTTATTGATTAATTTTATTTGGCTAAATATATCGATATTTAAAAGTATCAAAATAAAAAAAAATGTGTATGTACATGATATGCATTTGTAACTTTCTTAGGAATATTATAAAGATTGTAGAACGCGCTAACAAAATCTTAAGTAGTTAATTAAGTTACACGAAACATTTTTCGTTAAAACTCATACACATAAAACTTGAACATGAGCTTTTCGGCGCTACCACCGCAAAGAGAACGAACAACGCTAACAATTTCACACAAATCCGTGCCCAAACATGTTCGGACAACGAAAAACTGTAAACATTCCACCGCCGACTGTACTCACCTGTTAATTAGGACTGTTCACACATTCGGCACAAAAAACGAAAATCTAAACTCAAACGTTTATAATTTTAATGGGGATTGTGAAAATATTTTCTACCACAAATCCAGCTGACCGCTTTGACTGGTTTGCTCGAGTATCTAGTTACGGGAGGTCGTGGGTTTGATTCTCGACCCGGACAAAACTTTGAATGATGAGCATTCTCATTTTTTATTCTTTTATTATGTATAATAGAAATTTCAATATAAATATTATACAGTAGGTATTGAACATATTTATACACCAGGTGTCCCATTACAAAAATACAAGTATAGCCCCTTCTAATATTAGACGTTTGTGAAATTGCCCCAATTATTTTTATTAACATTAAACCAATCGGAACGACGAACCAATGAACGGTATTTCTGTTTGGGGCTTGAGTGAAGCCATCAAATATTCTCCAGTACTCTACACTAAATCATTGCTGAAGTCGCTCTTTGGGGACAAACTTTCTGAGCCATTATACGCTTAGAAACTCAGGAACATTATATGGCTCTAACAAACTTGTCTAATCTTGGGGGCCAGGTCTATTTCAAAGAGCAGTTACAACGGCTCACGGCAACTCACATGGGGCTTTTAGGCTTTTGAAACATTCACTCAAGTAACAATAAACCGCGATCGCTTAATGTTAAAACCCTGATTGATAAGATATCTCTTGGTATGGCTGCGAAGAGTAATATCGTGACAGAATTTACAAGCATCAGAATTCGGGGTACATTTATCTCTAGGCTCTAACTTCCTTATGGTGAAAAGACCCCGTTTTTACCAGAGGAATGGTGAAAGGGTTGATTTTCATTTCATTGATGATTTTGGCGTTCAATTGTGTAAATACGTAGATATACAACGCAAGTGTTGATGGACGTAGGTGCCGAGGAAGACCAAGGCTGTCCTGTCACGACGTAGCCCTTTCACTGCATTAAGTGAAATCGGATAGCTATGTGTGAAATTGTCTTAAAAATTATGATTATATCTATAAATTAATAGACAAACCTATTCGTAGAACAGTTCAATAAGTTTTTCTTCTCTGTGCGTAAATCAATTTTCTTATTTTTGTTTTTGTGTATTCGCTACTAACTTGCTTAATAAAAACGCGGGTAAATTACGACCATCGCACGAACTTTAATTTTATTATTATACATATATATATCTGTGCCGACTGTACGCGTGTTTTCATTACATATGTTTATACAAAACTACACATGTTGCTGTTTTCGAGGCGAGTAGAAAATTAGTTTAACGTAGCTCTGACGAGAACCAAGGAATCGTGTAGTGTAAACATATTCAACAAATATAGAAATAGTTTCATGGATCCGTTTCCAATGAGTAATACTTACAAATTATGACAAACACCATTTTCTGGATGTGAAATCATCAGTTCTGTGTAATAATATATCTCAGAGCTTATACGATAGTAATAATAATAATAATAATAATAATAATATCATTATTTCAGACAGCGTCCATATTGCACTTACAATAAGTTTGTGCACTAACGTTTAAGTTATTAAAATATTGTTGTTTAAAATGTTGTACACTGAAATATGTATATTTTTCGTTTAGTCTTTACTATAATGGGCGAGAGACGAGATTATAATAAAAGATGCTATTTAAAATAAACTAAAAGAAAAGATTATGAAAATAATAATCTCATTTTCTGAAAATATGTCTTTTTTACGTCGCGTTGTGTCTATTTACGTACATAATAAAGTAATAAGACTAATGTATATTTAACCTCTGTACCGCTGCCCTAATACGCTGTTTTGTCCTACATTTCCATTTTTAATTGCATATTAACTGTAGTCATGATTAGCAAGGCAATGAGTTTCGAAATTGTAACTGTTTATATAAACACGCTGTAACTGGGTTATTCAAATTAACAAATAGTTACCAATTTCACTTGTGTTTACAAATTCACCATTACAAACACAAGGTATAAAATATTACAATTCACTAAAGTGTACTATGTGCGTGATGACAGATGAAGATCTCATTCAGTGGTATACATTGGAATTTCACTGGCCACAATGAACTAAAATTACCTGATGATGATGATGATGATGACGCTGATATGGATGACCCTCTTGATGTTGAAGTCGATGTGCATGCTACAACTGCAGTTGAAGGTGATGACAGTTTAATCAAGAATATAAACAGGATGATAATGGGTTTTGTGTTAAATGTCCAGGTCGTCGATTGAAGAGTGTTTGAAGTAGGTTTATGAATAATAATTTAATGCAAATTTAATTATTTATATGAAAAGAGTAGCAATAGATCAGTTAGCAGATGCAAGTGGTGGCTGTCGTAGCAATATGACTCTTAATGTTGATTACAATTAGCTGTTAATAACACGTAAAAACAAAAAAAAACAATAATCGTAAGATACATTTATACTAAAACTTTATTCGGCCAGGAAATGAAATCGGAAGTTATCCTGACAAAGTTATATGTAACATGTTTAATATAATAGTCGTATTGTCAAGACTTGGCAGTGCACTGCCGCGCACGCGCACTCATGATCAAACACCTAATTATGAGTTACAAGGTGTGGAATAGTTGAACAGTTTGCATGTAAACATGACGTAACTGGTTGAATCTCTTGAAATTAACACTCGGTGAAACTACAATTGCTACAATCTCATCAGAAACAAACGTAGTTGCCCGTGACTACAAAGTAACCATCTTGTTGCGCAATCTTGTGTGTAACTTTGACTTTTAAACGAACATACTGGTATTATTTTAGACTGTACGCGCAAATCTCGAGTCGTTAGAACGAAGCTATGTTGGGCGTTGTGGTTTTTGGATTGGTGGCCGCTAGCGACAATTTTCCGGGGAGTTTCCCCTACTTTTGGGCGTATGTTAAACACTAATAGTCTTTGTTATTATGCCCAGAACTGGGTGATTAATGGGTAGGAAACTGTATTCGGTTTGAATTTATAGTGATTTCTCAAATATCTATTACAGGTGGTGGTCGAATTATACTTATAATTTAATGTGCAATAGATGAATTAATTTTAATAACTGGCTACGAGGAGTTGCTTAATATTTACACATTTAATGTGCTTCGTTAACATTATACATGAGAAATACACAATTTTATTTTTAACAACGATGTAAAGAGCAGCTTAGCCGTTTGTGCTATATAAGTATAATACATTTTTTAAATTATTAATTGCCATTAAAAAGCTCTTGGAGTAATATACGGAACTTTCAAATTGCACCGCTTAGTGGCAAAGTATTGAGCGTAAAGCGGTTTTTTTGCACTCAATTGTTGTGATTCAAGGCGGGCGGCGGGAAACGCTTGGCTCCGCTTAAAGCTCACTTGAGTCATTCAAAACTGTAATGCATTAAATAATCCTCGGTGATTATGAATGATAACTCCGCTATTAAAAGCAGCTACAAATCGTTCCCGATAGACCCATTGATTCAGTGGTTAATGAAGCTGGCTCCTAAACCGCTGTTTTCTTTCCTCGTTAACAGGATATTTGTTCTATCCTGGATG
>DWQT01002863.1:0-13362 GCA_018244895.1 Myscelus amystis hages | reverse complement strand
TTGCAGATTAATTGTGAACAAATCCTTATCTTTGCATAGCATAAAACAAAGTCGCTTTCGCGTCCCGTCCCTGTGTATGCGCAGATCTTTCAAACTACGCAACGGATTTTGATGCGGTTTTCTTTAATAGATAGAGTGATTCAAGAGGAAGGTTTACATGTATAACTAGCCTTTGCCCGCCGCTTCGTACGCGTTGCAATTCAGAATTTCTCAATGGCAATAAATAAAAAGTTTGTATATGAATTTAGATGTTCCAAAAATAGCAGGAAATTTTCACGGTATAGGGAAAGGGGAATTGTTTCACTGCGAATTAAACGCGCGCGAAGCCGCGGGCGAAAGCTAGTTAAATATCTATACTAAATATTATAAGGCTGTATCGGTATCCGTCCGTGTGTGTACGTCGCTGGAATATGTACATACATCACGTTCGTGACAAATCGACGCCACTGAACCTAGCCGCCGGCAGAGAATTGGCATCCATTCAATTAGCCTGATCGATATTCTGCGACCGTGCGGCCGGCTCAGGCGCCACAGTACAGTGGACACAGTAGGCTAACTCCATACCAACAAATAACAGCGATACACATTCTGACACCACAGTCTAGTCTAGACTAGTCTTTCTCAAAGCCGATAACGTCCCTTTGTGTAAGCTGAAGGTTTTCAAGGGAGCAGTAACTAGCTAGAGGAAATTAGTGGACATTTAAGTAACTTGGCGGGGGAGAAGCATTGACTAGGTATATTTAAAATAAAATTGTTCCGCAGTGATCAAGACGAAATAAGCCGAGTCGAAACTGTGGGTTAATACAAAAATTTTCCATACATAGTATACGATAACAAAAACTAATTTAATTGTTTCTAATAAAAGATTGAAAAGTAGCATCAGAATGTATCATCAGAATGTATCGTAAGTGTTGACACAATTCGAAAAAGGAATCATAATTGGCAATATTCGGCTACCCGCACAGTGTACTGTTTGCGGGTAGAAAATCATTGTTCGTTGCAAATGTGTCATTTGTATGGAGTTGAACAGCTGGTCGTCAGTTCCCAGTATCCATATCGATGATTGACGCTCGGTAGGCGGCGCAGACGACGCAGCTCCCGGTCCTGGCTACAGCGTCTACCTCCAGCTCGGAGATGGCACGAGCGCTCTCGTGGCGAACTGTTATCTGAAAATTGACAAAATAATACAATTGTAAGGTGGTAGAACCCTCTGTGGTTCGACGCCGGCGGCACCACCGCCACACCTATTTCTGCCTTATAACAGCAGTGTCAAGCGCTGCTGTGTTCCGGGTTGAAGGGTGTGGTAAGGGAGACATACTTTTTCAAGGCATTCCAGCTTAGTCTTCAGGGGTAGCGGCGCATCTGTGGTCGACCCGAGATAGGAATCTAATCTTATCTGGGGTCGATTACAAATGTCCATGGGCGGCAGTAGCCACTCAACATCGGGTGGACTACATACTCGTCTTCTACTTCAATACCTACTATAAAAAAAAATTGTATTTTAACAACATTATTTTCGTCAGACACTCCCCGAAGAACCGAAATGTTGAGTAAAAAGTCCTACGATCTATTCAATATAAAATTATAAGCATCTTTTAAGTAAGCTGGTATAACTAATTTTAATACTAAAACACAATCAAACTTTTTTATTAGTTGTGTTTGTCCGGGCTAACTTCTGGAACGGCTGAACCGATTTTGATGGGACTTCTACTAGACGATAGAGCAGATTATAGGGCAACTACAGGCTACTATTATCCCGCTATTCTGCGCGACATCTAAGCCAGAAATACCTAAGGACAGGTAATTGTAAATTAAAATGTGTGTATTTATAATTTCATCAGTGGTTATAAAATTAAGCTAAAACCACGCAAAACATAAAAGCCATTTAGTACCAAATATATAACAACGTGTTTAGGTAGCAAGGGCATTTTCAAGGAAGAAACGGAATCAAGTTTCTAAAATAGCTGTCGATGCGTTACGAAACTCGAGCCCGCCGCCGATTAACGACAGCATTGCCGCAACGCAGAGGTGTGTTTAACTTAAACGTGTTTAATTACCTACGGCTCTAATTTAGCTATCAATTTAATTCGGATGAACATTCCTATTCATTACTAAACAATTAATTTCCTAATTAACTTAATGATCGCTTAATTAACAATTAGCTTTGTACGTCCCACAGATATTAGGTGTAGTAATGAATTTGTTACAATTGTGTTGTTTTTAAATTAACTAAAAATAATTCTATAAGTTGAATATTTCATCTTCTTTACACAGATAAAACAAAATTGCTTTCGTTTTCTGTCAGTAGGTATGCGTAGGAGATAGATAGAGTGATTCAAGAGGAAGGTTTACATGTATAACTAGCCTTTGTCCGCGGCTTCGCACGCACGCGTTGCAATTCAACATTTCTTAATGGCAATAAGTAAAAATGTAGTATCTAAATTTAGATATACCAAAGATAGCAGAAAATTAACACTATATAGGGATAGGGGAATTGTTTTAGTCAGAATTTAACGCGCGCGAAGCCGCGGGCAAAAGCTCTTCGTAGTTGTTGAACATAACATGTCTAGTACACCCTTATCGCATTAAATAGTTATGTATATATTTAATAATATAATTAATACGTACTAATAACAACAATTTCAACCAAATAGTCTCGTTCATTCAAATTTTAGCTAGGTACTCTATAATCGTTATAAATGATTGAACGCTTTAATGCGTATTTTATAAATAATAAACTAAGCATTATGTTTTATTATACATAATACGTTCCGTTTGCATAAAAATATTTTTGAGTCGATTCATAAAAATAAATTGTGAGGCCATAAATATGCGACTGAAAACTGTACCCTCCCGTCGACGGCATAATGAAAGGCAAAATGAAAATGCATGATCTAACACGAGCAGAGCATCGCGCATGTCCACGGGCGGCAGGAGCCACTTACCATCAGGTGGACTGCATGCTCGTCTTCTACTTCCATATTATAAAAAAAAAGTTATTATTCAAATGTCCGTAACGTGAGAGTCACAAGAAACGCTAATGAGGTTCGCTATTAAACCGAGGCTTTCTATAAAAGTTTTTGTTCATCAAAATGGTTTCTCTTCACAGTAACAACAAATATATGTAGTTAACAAAAATACGCAATGCCTACTTGCAATTGGCACATTTTAAATCAAAATGTTCTTCATTTCATACTCTGCTTATGAAAATTTAGGCACATATCATAATAATCTGTTTAACTAGCTGAGAAAATCTATTTATCTCTTCTAATTCTCCTGCCTCTAAATAAAGGTCACGTCAATCTATTTTCCCTACTTCTACTGCTACCTCCTGATACCCATATTTACAATTGTAGATCTCATTTATCCTGAACCTTTGAATACATTTTTTGGGAAGTCTCAACAATGGCAGTCTGAAAGATCTGGATATTCAGTGATAAGACCTCCATTTGTACCAAAATGTATTTATTTCATTTTTTATTGCTTTTTTACTGGTGTGCAATATACATTACGTACGAGTATATTGTATTGTTTTTATGATAAACGCCCATTACACCAAGCATGCAGTAAATATGCATAATCTAAAAATATCAGGCGATACTTTGAGTACACCAGTGTTATCCAATAAAGCTTAACTTGATATGTATTTATTTACCTCGGCGCGTGCCTCGCTCGCAGCATATGCGGCGGCACTTCCCTCCGTTCCACTTCGTCCGAGTTCAGCTGGAGGCCTGCCACCAGCTGCATGATCTCTCGCTCCTTCTTCAGCTCTTCGCGACCAGACTCCACCTGGAAACGATAATCAAAACAATTTAGTACAATTCAATAACAACTTGTTTCCTTATTAAAACGTTTAATAGCAATAAACATCACTGGCCACTTTTAAATATACAACACGAAATACATTACTGTTAGTATAATATTCTTTGAAGATGCTATTTTCAGTTACCTATAAATACCTGTATGTGGTTATATTTTTCATTACTCTCTCTAGACATTCGTAGAAATTATATAATCCTGTAGATGTTAAACATTCATATGAAAGTATATAACGTGGCAGACGTATTACGCCACGCTGAATTTATAAAGTGTCTGTCAAAGGTTATTTCTAAACATGGACATATATGAATCTATGAATTTACTACATAATCTGTAAATAATTAGAATTCCATAATCTAGTATAATTAATAAAAGTGTCAAACAAAAGTCATGATATATTTGAATATTGAAAATAATGCATCGAGTGACATTCCTAATATTTTTAGCCTGGCAGAATTTCATTTACAAGTTAAGACCATTAAAAAACAACTAACAATATGTTCTTTAAACATAATATTTACCAATTACAGACACTCGTGTTCACACAGAGACATTCGACGGATACACTGAGTGTACGGTGTATAGTGTCGTAGTCTGAACCGGCCTTAAAGGAATTTTGTTTGGCTTTTGCAAGCTTTAGCTTTTGCTAGTGTGCTTTAAAACAGTCATAGATTTTTACTTTAAGAATATAATAGAATAAATATTTAAAACAATAAATCTTCAAGGTACCCGATTAATGTGAACCAAATAACTTCTCTTGGGATTCTCCACAAATAAGTAATTAGCACATCGATAGACCGAATTGCGAATAGAATTAGCAATCATAAAATTAAATAAGTGGCAATCACGGTATCGCTTTACGAGAGTGAGCCACGTAGCTCGTTACGCAATGCACGACTGCTGAACGGTAATCGTTATTGCTTCCTTGTACGCAGCGTTCCTCCTAGAAATAATCTAGCAGTCAGCAGTGCCAGGCGTCCCGATTTTGGCGGGACGTCCCGAATTTTCAATCAAAATTATATGTCCCGCGCCAGACAGGCTTCGTTCCGCTTTCGGGGACAACTCGAACTTAAAATATCATAATACATTTCTATGTCTTTTTTTGCTATCTATTGTCACGTAAATGTAATTTAAAATTGAAATAAAAAGATGAATATTAAAAAACTCCTGATGGTATACTTTTTCTACTATGTGCCGCATTCTGCCCCACATTGTAATAATACTGCATATTGTAGTCAGTTTAGGTACATAGAGCCTTAGCCGTGGACTTGTTTCTTAGGAATTCATTATGAGTTATGGGCAGCGTTACTCAACTGTTCATAATTCAAAATAAATCCCACTCACCAAAGAAAGTATTTAAACAATAAGTCGTGCGTAAACTGCGTTTGGCTGTAAATCTCTCTTGGGATAACAAAATTTTCTCTTTGTGACCATACCATTGTTACAAAGTATGTACACATTGAAACGAAAGAAAATACTTCTGTACTCGTACACACTAACACATAAAATTCGTTTAAGACGCGTTAACATTTTCAACATACTACCTAACGGCCTATACTTAGGCTTAAAATAATGGAATCCGGGGCAACGAATTTTTTAAAATGATTATGATTTTATTTGGAAACCAATACAATTTTATTGATACCATTTGCTTTGTTAGAAAAAAAATACAATACTTTTATACAAATAACTACTTAATACCGTGAATATCAGCGTTATTACTTTTTTCATACAACACTTTTTCTTTCACTGAAATTGTCCAATCACTCTCACTGTACAAACTTAATAGGAACACTAAACATCAAAACACGAAGCTACTGATAGATTTCATTGAAGAAAACGCAAGCAAATAACAACACCATTAAGCCATCACGCACTATCATTGAGTTTCATAAGAACGCAATGAATTGTGATGAAAGTACTAACGAATGAATCATAATGCAAACTCGTAAATCGGAGTAACATGAGACAGACGGCAACTGATTCGTTTACCTGTACAAACACAGATTATAAACATGCGTGCGGTGAAAGTGTCATTGCAAACATCCTTGTATGTTTATTGTTTGGTTTTATAATTAGGATTACTTTGTTAGTTCACTTTCAATTTACTTTTTAATAAAACATTAAGAAACGAAGTGTTCATCTATTTTATTAACACTTTTATCGTGAGATTTTAGGCCAGTTTACCTCGCGAACCAAGTGCGAATTAACAGATTTCATGCACATCAGAAATCTTAGTATACATTTTATGCAGTTTATTAGTTGTCTTGAGACCATGATACAGGCTCTGTCTAAAGATATCGGGGATTAGATACTACTTCAACGTGAGCCAGTTTTCTCGCGTTATTTTCCTTTAAATTTCTATTACATTTTACATACAAATACTTGTGAAACGCAATTTAATCACAGCAAAATGAATTTGACAAAACGTGAACAGACAGACATTCGGTTCATTAGAGATAACAGAATGGACGTTATGCACGCATGTACGAATATTTAACACATTCTCAGCGTGAGTTACGCAACGTACGAGTATATAAAACGTAATTCTGCGTCAAATCGCTAATTGTCAGAATTTCTCTCTCAAGCTTTCCGTTTCCCATTCATCGGCACCTGACCACATTCTCGGCACAGACCGAAGCGTTTAGAAATTGGAATCGGACACGAGTGAAAAAAAATGAAGTTGTGCAATAAACCGCGGTAGATGTTCTGATGGAAAGTTGGTACCTATATGTTGCAATGACGATTGACTGCGGGAGCTGATTGACAAGCGTTGAATTGCTGAATATATAAAAAACCATGTTACTTTGAGCAATAAGTTATCTAAATGGATAACTTATGGTTACTTATACAAAATATATTAATCTTCCGTGTAAAGTATAAAAGTGACAAAGCATTACATATATTCTTTTTCTTTAAAAACATACACGTGATACATATTGTCTACAATCTGTTAGTTTTCTGCCACAAAGAAACACTATCTGAAGTGTGTCATAAATATTTTAACAACACATGCAGTTTGGAATAAGTTATCACTTAACAACATGCCGTTAGCGTACTTGTCAATTACTACATAGAAAAAACCTTTCAAGAGTACTATGAATCAAATTGAGTCACGTAGAATAAATCAATCATAAATCAGTTTTATTTTTCAATCAAACCAGCCAGCGTGTTGGATGGACCATTGACGAGCAACGTCCATTTTCAAGAGGCTGCGAAGATTTTCTGAATTGGAAATCTATTTACGTAAATTGATTTGTAACCTTGGCCACATCATTTTATGAATTCATCTGTAAAATAATAAGCAGAACAATCTTATTGAAATGAACTTAAACGAAATCTTTTTTACATCACGAATATTAAATACTTGACCTAGCAACATTGTAAGTACTCCGCATGTACCTCATGAAACATCCGACATTCAAACATTTAAAATTGCATCCAAATTGGCACAGTATTACTCACGGTTCTGGCAACCAATCCTCCGATGGTGATAAATCCTCACCCGTCTCGCATAACCATAAAAAATCATTTAAATGACAAAGCGCTTGTTTAAAGACGGACTGAAACAAGCTACTTGCCTCTAAAGCGCAGTAAATAAGGTATTGTAATGAATATACTATTCATGCGCTTACACTACACTTCTCATGCGCTTCTCCACATTAAACATTGTACAACACAATTAAAGCTGATAATGAGCATTCTATTCGTTAAGAAAAAATGCCTTAAAATAAAAATAAAACATTTTATAGTTAAAATAATGGCAACTATTTTATAGAGTTTATATTTAAATTGTTATGTTTTATATTGCAACATCATTCAATTACCGTTCCACGGTTGGATACCGGCCCCTATCGGAATGAGCAAAGTTAAGACAATGTGTTTCAACTAATCAACAAAGATGTCCGAGACACGTAGCCGTTTCATATTTTATTAGTATGACACATGTTACTTTCTACGAGGTGCTATATGAGTGGTGTCAATTTGCGCGGACTGAGCGCTTAACGCAATATTAATATGCTCGTGCGCATTACTATACGGGTAACGATCGTGCAAAATCATATTGTACATTGGATTTTTCGCAATAATTCTTGATACAATTATTTTTAATTAACTCGTTCGCATAGTAATGTGACAATGTTTTTACATCAGCGAAATAAATGAAAGGTAAGGAGAGAAAACGTTATTACTTAATGTATAATTTTGCAAAAAAATGTGTAATTGCAATTATAAATTTACAAAATTAGATTCAGTAAACCAATTGTACATTTGACTCGTACGCATGTTGATGTTAAACTATAATATTAACTACATAATATCTCCCAATGCGATCTAAAACGCACTGCGGTACATACTTGGTATATTAACGCTGACGAAAAATGTACCATTCATAAATAAGGAGGAAAGACCGCTCTCTGTTACACTCCTTATTAAACATAGATACATACATACATAACCATCACGCCAGGTCCCTACCGGGGTAGGCAGAAAGCACCGAGTGCATAATATCTCTATCCTTGCAAACCTGTCGTGCTTGACGTAACGCGACGTGCATTTTGGAGACTCTTGACTCCCCCGCCAGCAACTGCCTGACCTGTTAACTTATTTAAAACAAAGCGAAATAACTCTCATAGATAAAAGAAACCACTTAATATAATTAACTAGCTGTCCCCGCAAACGTTGCTTTGCCATAGAAATGATGTTGCCGTTGTCGCAATATTTTTTATTACTGCTGCTCTCCTATTCATCTTAGCGTGAGGTTATATAGCCTATAGCCTTCCTCGATAAATAAGCTATCTAACATTGAAATAATTTTTCAAATTAGACCAGTATTTCCTGTGATTAGCGCGTTCAAACAATCAAACAACCAAACAATCAAGCAAACTCTTCAGCTTTATTTTATTAGTATAGATTAAACAACTGTAGGTATATATGAATATATTTATGTGAATTTACTTATTTTACATTTTTTTCATTCATTTATAGGTTATAAATAAATAGAATACAACCTACTTAGATTACCTTTCGAGATGGATTCCTACCATAGATAAGATGTATATTTTCCCACTGCACCCCGTCAGATCTCATTATGGTGTGTTATTAGCCTTTTTGCTGCGACTTCTTTGAAACCAGTTAAGACCGAGATTTATTAGTATCGAGTTAGGCGTTCTGTTTGTTATTATTTACATGGTCGGTATGAGAATACATAAAGCTGGGCTTACAATACGAATATCGATACCGCTACGAGAATATCGAATAAGGTTCAATAATGACGTTAGTAGGCCATTGCAGTGTCCATTCACGTCGGCGACACTGCCCGTTCAAGGTTACAGCTTTCACATAATCAGCTGTCTAAAGCCTAACTTAACTAGCCCGCGTTTCCTGCCGACTCTTCATTGTTTCAGACTATAGTCAGCGGATTAATAAATATGATGAAATTCTTAAGAAATAATAAAGAATTCTCAATTCTATAAAATATTACAAAATCTATTCGATACAAAGACTAGTTATCGTAAGTTCTGGTTTAAAAAAATAGAGTTCATTATAAACATGTAGAAATAATTAATATTAATAATTACGATTCGATACACTCTATAAATGTAATTGTTTTTTGTAAATACATTTTCCAATGCAGTAGCGTTGTCAATTTTAGGAGTTTCGGGCCGCGAGAAAGTAAAATACACAAAAAAGTCGCCAAGTGAGTTTCTCCCGCCAAAACCGAGATCATTGACCGATTGACATTCGATAGACCTGGTCGGTACCGCGTCTGTACCAGGAAAACCACATACGAGTTACACTGGCAAATATACAATGTATTTAGAAACGATTTGTTTTATTTGACCATTGCTGAATTAGTGCAAAAAGTTTTAAATCACATGAAAAGATTATTAATATGTCATACTAAATAATAATATCGTGTTTCTTGGATAACTGATATTAAGAAGTACTTTATACAACATATATGTCAGCCTAAAATCATATCTATTCAAGATTTGAAATCAAAATTGCACACATCTTTTAATTTGCAAACTAGTGAAATAAATTAAAACAAAAAGGATTAAGCGCATTTTTAAGCAAATCTTCTGCACTGGCAAATTCAAAATGTAGTCAAAAAAATTGTATAATATAATTAATTTACAGTATTAATAAATCCAAAATTAATTTATTTTTACGTTCCTCAACAATTAAAACGAACACACACAATGTACCAAAGGTCAGTGATTTCTTTTGCAACTCCTTACGGGGTTGATTGACAGTGACGATGAGCCGTATTGCATAAGGGTGAAGGTTTACATTGCTGTGTACACATCGATGAGAATATTGCAGGCTGTATTCGGAACGCGGCGGGTTCCTTCGAAACCCGCATTCCAATCGACGTACCACTTGCGTGACATTTGCATTAACGTACTTGAGCCTACATACAAATATACTTATACCTACAAATTATTATACGCTCTATTATCAGTAAACGAAGGTTGATAGTCATTTTTTTGTATCGGCTGTAGCGCTCATAACAATTCAATTAATGGCTAGTCTAAGTTTCATTATGAGCATCTAATTGTGATAGAAAAGTTATTCGCTATTGAAACAGCTACGCAATCCACTCATATGTTTATTAAATGATTTGCCTGCGTGGGTTTCTATAATGCTTGCATTTTTAAAACGAATACAGAAATAAGGTTAAGTCCTCTACCACTTGTCTTTTCTGATGCACAATGTACTTATGATAATATTAATAGTTAATTAATTGTACGCCACTTTAGAAAATTCATGAACAATACATTTAGGTTAATTAAAATTTAATTAATCTACCTACCCCGTTAGGGACCTGGCGTGATGGTTGTGTATGTATTATACATATATATGTGTAAAATTTAATTAGTATGTATATC
Source organism: Myscelus amystis hages (assembly GCA_018244895.1). NCBI lineage: Eukaryota > Metazoa > Arthropoda > Insecta > Lepidoptera > Hesperiidae > Myscelus > Myscelus amystis. Next base: position 2,650 of record DWQT01002863.1, on the reverse strand, counting down.
ATACAGTTGTTGCCAAGAATAGTTCTTAGCACCTTTAAAGAATTCTTTTCAGAGATTTAATACTCTAAAGCATGGATGCACAGACCGCGGCCCGCCGGTCGAATACTGGTGGCCCGCCGACAGCAAAAATAATACTCTCGAACATTCGAAAAATATTTTAATAAATTATTATCAATTCTTTATTGTCTTTAATTACCTATACTTCTGGCGGCCGGCGCGCCATGAGTTCATGATTTGCCCGAGTGGCCCCTAGTCTTAATAAGTCTGTGCAACCCTGCTCTAAAGTAAATTCAAGGCAAAAGCCAGCTATTAAAGCTGTTTTATCCGTCTGCAATAAGTCTAGTGAACCTATGCCTTTCAATGAATTGACTTTAAAGCATTTTATAATAACCAGTCAGATGGTAAAGTAGTTCACGAGATCTAGGTGGATTTAGACGAAATATCCGAAACTAGTTAATATGAATACCGTCATTTCCATAAATATCCAGTATTTATATGATATTCAGTATAGCCGATTTCAACCTTACAAACTGATGTTCTGTTGTAAGACCGGATTTATACTTGTCTTTAAGACGTAGGTATGTACCTATATCTCAATGCTGTGATGTGCGTTCTTGTTTCAAATAAGTGATTTTATCAATTATAAGATGTAAAGTTAATTAACTCAAAAACACAGACCTTTTCATCGCGCGCATTGCCTTTGAGGAGAGCCGGCGGAACAAACTTCTCACAGTCTAGAAGAAGAATACATGGCCTGGTGCAAAGTGACTTTATTCTAAAAATGAGTACACGTTATATACAAAGGTCATAAAAGGTAACGATCTGGGAAGTAAACACCGTGAACACACATAAATGATAAATAAATGTTATCAAAGTAACATTCGGGGTTGTATAAAGTGAGGTCTGAGACGCAACAAAAGCTTTAGTCTACCCACCCAAACAAAAAAATAATAATAAAATGGGAGGTATTCAATAAAATTGATTACAATCTGTTATTAAATCATCCTCAAGGTGTGTTGCCGATGACGGGCAAACATTCCAATGCTTGTAATTCGCCACTAGCGGTCATGCATCTAACGAAGGACGCATTTGAATGTTGCTCAACCGCATATTCTTAGCTGTAGGTTGGAGCTTCAATAATAATAATAATGTTAATTGTCAAAACGTAAGCACAGCAACACCCGGGAATACTTAACAGCAGTATGACTACGAGTATATAGATTTTACCATGTCGTCAAGAAACGCGAGTACAAAACATAAAGTTCATACTTAAGGTGTGCATTCTCTGTGTAATTGTGTCCTTGTGGCTCTTGGCTGTCTACATAATTCAAGTCATAGTTAATCCCATATAAGAGAGATCCCACGGTACATATTACTCAGATCACATATTGAAATATACGTAACACATACCGCGACAGTTGCGCAAGCGCCACGCATGCGCACAGTTGTCTACATAATTGTTTAGACTTATTGCATTTCACGGTAGCGTGCCATCCAATCGATTATCTACCGTATGTGTTTAATTACAAGGTAGAAGTTCCACGCCTTCCCGAGATGAAGTAACTATATGCCTAGGCACCGTAAAGTAACTCCCACCGTCGGATCGGGGAAAATCAACTCTACTACCTAATTTTACAGTCTACTTTCTTGCGACACAATAAAGCGTCCGTCCGCCCTCAATTATAATAAAATAATAGCACTGCAATTAAATTCTTTTAAAGATAAATGGCGTAGGAATAATTAACGACAGATGATATAACAAACTTGTTACATGTGCTCCAAGGAGATTACAAATTCAGGTTGATCACGCTTTAACTAAAATAATGAGGAAAGTGTTTGAATAAATCATCAAGATATCGAATAAATACTTGTTGTTCTATTTTTAAAACAACGCCAATGAACACACACAAAGACAATGAACCACCCGCAAATCATTAAGTTGACTTTCATATATCGTTTAAATATGGACGATACTTGCCTATGGCCAAGAAAACTTTTAAAAGGAATTTACATCTTCGCCAATCTCCTTGTTTGAATATGTAAATGTGTTGCTACTCTATCATTGTCAATTAAAGGATTAAAGGCTAAAGCAGGGTATACACAAAGCAAATGCTTGTAGGAAATTAAATTTACTAATTTACGCTTAAGCTATCACTTTTGCTAATTTATCACAATATAGTATGAAATATTCTTACATTATTCCTATACATACATGCGACTGACTTGTTGGTGTTACCAACAATTACATTAATAATGTTGTTACCATGGTAACCGCTAATATAAAGAACATTACAGGTGAGATTCGAAGAGAACAAAGGTAAATGTCACGCAATTAGTCGTGTAAAAATACTTGAACAATATAATCCTAGCATTACTAGCTGTCTGGATAGGATATCCATAATATACAAGACTTTAGCAGATATAAATAGCTTAGGTACTGGTTGCTTGGAGCAATGTACTATACATACTATACACTTATAGTCCAAGCATCAATACTTACACAGTGAGCTAGCGAAATTGGACTCGGAAACATGCATAATTGCTGCAGATGGCCAATTAAAAGCAGGCCATATATGGAATGTTGATGTCGATAAGAATTTTTCATTTCCAATTAGTGCTGATACGTAAAGATTATTTTTATTTTAGTAAC
>DWQT01002862.1:0-13363 GCA_018244895.1 Myscelus amystis hages | reverse complement strand
GTGACACAATATTTATTGTCGCATCAACCGCTGTGTGAACACGTTGCGTTCAAGTGTCTAGTGTAGTTGACAAGTTATCGTCGCGTTTGACATTTTCATATACACTGCATCGCGTTTTAATGCATAAAGTTAGTTTTATGTTGAAAATTCCCTATAAGTGTAAAAAGTACAGATATTAATGTCTGACACTTATGTCAGAACTTCTGTCGTAGTATGAACGTACCATAAGAAACATTTGGTTGGTTAAACAATGCATTAAACTAAAGCCTTTGCAGGCGATATCACCTTAGATGTTAAGAAGCAGAAAACTACAGCCAAGGCGTTTCAGACGCCAAAAGAATATTGGGCACCAAACATGGAGTTACAAAACTGACAGCAATTTCATTACGTCCTTTTCACAGCACAAATTAACTGGCAACTCAGTTGCAAGCTCGCTGTGGGATTACAATAGCTTATTTGACAGATGACAGAAGACAACGTGCTACTTGACAGATACTCCTGAAAATCCAAACACAGCGAGACATGATTATATACTAATCTAATTGAAGTACTTAGCAAATGTATATCGCGTAGTAATAATGACTGCGAAGTGGAACAAGTGTCCGAGTTTTTTATGGCGCACGCTAAAAAGAGCAAAAGAGATGGCATGCGACTGTCCCTTTCGCAAGCGAATGGCGTGTGTCAAATGGTCAACTCCCACGGTATTCGACAGAGGCGCAATCTGGATGCACGCCTTAAAAAAATATTAAATACCGGACTACATAATTAAATAATTACACTCACGCATTAAATAAGCACTCATTCGACAATATTACAATTAACAGCAATTAAACATTTTTAGAACACCAAACAACTACTTCGCTTTTAGCGCCTAAAACCGAACTATCCGCCCTGGCGCCCGCGCTCTCTTCCCGCCAAAAGTCCTGTCACTCGACCTTTGACGTCACTTCCTATGCCCGCGCTCACATAGTCTTTGTACGACCGTGTGTACCTACGACTTTCTACGGAAGTGACATCACAGGTCGAGTGACAGAACTTTTGGCGAGAAGAGAGCGCGGTAACACATTTATAACTGAAATATCATTTTCTATAACCGTGAAGGAAAACATCGTGAGGAAATCTGCACTCTTGAGATGTTATAAAGAATATATTTTCTGAGGTGTCTAAAGTCACCAATATGCACTTGGTCAGCGTGGCGGACAATGGCCCGAAACGCTCGCACTATGAGAGAAGATCCCGTCCAGTAGCGGACGGAAAAAGCCAATTTGAGTTGGAGCTACATAATCTGACACAGAAATTCGTATAAACGTTGAGAAACGTACACAGTATGAGTTAAATAAAATAAAAACAGAGTCAAGTCTCCGAAACCGGCGTGTATGCATGATGCGAGTGATGGATGTGGATGAAGCACGACCGGTCTGTAAGGACAGAGATATTTGGCACTCGGTGCGCCCTGCCCACCCCGTTAGGGACCTGGTTATCTATCTATCTACCTAAAAACAGACTTTGCGTGATAGTTATCTATCTATCTAAAAACAAACTTTCCATTTTCCACTTTCCATTATCCATCGAGATGCACTAAGTTCATTGAGTTAAGTTCAATGAGAATTAATATACGTGACTGCCCAGTGCGGCCCTGCTCGCGCGACATTCAAGCCTCAACATTCCGCGGGTTACGTCCCGTTTGACGCACTGCGCTCCGCCGCTGGCGATATTTTTTACATTTTTTATGTACTTTACAAAGTACGTATTCAGTAGTACAGATACAAGCGTCAACAGAGTTACGTACATACTTTTGACCGGCATAGTAGTCCAGTTTCTCCCTGACTTCAAAAGCAGGGGTGGGTTCGATGCCTCACCGAACATTTGTGGGATAAGCACATTTGTTTGTTGTGTCTGTATGTAATAAAAATATCTACGAGTATGTATATAAGTATTATATGATATGTATATAAGTGTTTATCAGCTGTCCGGTTACCATAGCACAGGCATTAATTGCCTAATATGGAATCGGATAGCCGTGTGTGGTTGTCCTAAGATATTATTATTGCTATTATCAAAAACTTAATAGCTATTACTGGAGGAATCGGTTACGATTCCCGCTGTAATGTTAGATAGTATTGTAACACCGGCACTGAATTACCTAAATGTAACTCCACATATCCATTTGTATAATACAATAGTTTTTGCGGAACGAAATAATTCGTAGATTGTTAGATTGCGCCATCTTGAAAAATAATTTGAATCGGCAATAGAGTATAGAGTGACGTTAGCATTCTATATTACTTGTGTTTTAATTAATTAACGATGATATTGAAAGCTCGCTTTGTTTTGTCAAGCAATAAATTTGTCGCTAACTGCTTGCACTTTTGTCAATTGTCTTATTTAAATAAATAGAATTAAACTTTTATCAGCCCAATAAGAAAGGTTTGCCTGGTTGGCTTAGAAGAAAAACTGTAACAATTTAACTGTAACGATTTAAATGAAGAACTTTTTTTGTCATAACCTATAATATAGCTAATACATCCTTCACTAAAATACCTTTATCGCATTTCAGTCTACAATATCTGATGTATTTCTAGGACGTGTATCTTTTAGCTTTAGTTACAAACAATGTCGTTCTAATCTATTCTTATTTTAAAAATAATCTTATTTTAAAACAATGCTGCGAGTTTTTCCGTCGGCTTTTTTCCCGGTCTATCACAGCCTGGAGGACATACAAAACTAATGAGAGAACTATATAATGTATAACTTTTCTTAAGTGCACCTTTAATGGATAGCTTGTAATAAATAAAAGAATTTGCATTGAAATTTAATAGACAGCATTACCAAATAGAATCTTACAGGTTTTTATTTATAAAATTCTATATAAGAATAAAACCTATTTATGTATATGTATGTATTTGTAAAAGATAGTGGTTGTGGCCCGTAATTAATGATAGGGAAGTTAAGCAAAATAAGCAAAATTGTGGTCGGATGACTTGAGGAAAACAGCTGAAACCTGTGGAAAGGCTGAAACCGGGTGAAGTTGCAGACTACATAGATAGATAGATAGATGGATGGATAGAGAAATAATGATATCTTTTTAGGTTTGAACACGCATTGTAAAGAATAGCCGATGGAATTAGGCTTGATGTTAATTCATATACATTTACATATCATAATATTAATAGGAATAGCTATGACAATTCCTTCTATTGTCTGTGGAAGGTACTATGAAAGAAACAAACACAAATGGCAATAACAACTCAAGAAAATATCAATGCAATTCGATCAGGTACTTTGAAATGGACAAATGATATCGTACAAATATTTTTACTAAGATATCTTATGTTACATGATACTAATAAATATTATTATGGACACATAAATATTAGTTATAATTAAACGTAATATCCTTAACAATATTCAATTTTGTCATGTCATTCGCGTTTTAATAATTCCTATCGAAGTGACCGTCGTTTTATGACATGAAATAAACTATTATTTAATTAAATTGCTATCCTTACGTCTTTAATGCCGCAATATTAACAATCATATTACCTGCTTTAAATGATAAGTAGATAGGTTTAGTAAATAATTATGGCCTTATATTAAAATTTTGTATAAAGTTTAAAAATAACGTGCTATAAAATGCAAAATTACAATTGAATCTAAAATAGATTTTAAGATAATGTAAAATCCGTCGGAGTAAATGAGACTACAAAAAAATGCACGTTTTCGTACGACATTGTTACGTAAATTTAATTGTAGCATATTTGTCATATACTCGTATGTACTTAGCATTTTAAAATCACTTACAGAAGCGCCACACAATAACGTCCATTTAAAGAAGAAAAAAAACTACATCATTCCCAATTAGAATCCGTCTAAAAATATCGTCAGATTGTAAATGAACAATTAAACTTGATTTACGAGTACAATTACTGTAAATACTAAGCTATGTTAATAGCGTTTAGACACCAATAAATCTCTTAAGCAAATTGTTTTGACAATTAACATGTCAGTGAGACACGGCCAGAGTTGTTCCGCGGAACCGTCAATGCGTGACAGCGCTGCAATCGCTTCGGTAATGCTACTCGACGCTAGATGGCGGCGTAAAATCAATAGATCTTTAGAAATCAATAGAAATTTTTAGTCCTTGTTATAGTTTTCCTTGCTATGTTTTGAACTCCCTTAATGATGCCAATGAATTTGCACTAGCCATACCTACCGCTCTAGTTCTGAACATTTCAAATATTGTTTACAAGGAATGCAAAAAAAAAAATTGATTTTTCTCACTGGAGCGTCAAATTCTAACTTTTGCCAGGCCCCTTTTAATGTGTCTAACCATTTCACATTAAATATACAAGCAATGCGATTCATGGGGCTTATTGATCATAAACTAATTGGATTTTGGTATATTTCAAGGAAAACAGATTCAAGTTCGAATTTTCCAGTAAACGTCAATTTTCTGTATTTTTAAACCTCTCAGCGTATCCACACAACGTATTTCTCACCGCCCAGTACGTCACATCGCGTTAAAAAGAAACAAACGCGTAAAGGTTTCCAAAAACATGTTCGGTTATTACAATGGGTCCTAATTTTGAATTTAATTTCGGGGACAGATGGGTATCGTGATTATCCTAATATAATATGTGAGATTAACTCAACAAGTCTAGCTTGGGACGCCGTATTAACATAATCATCGGTGTGTACTCCAAACACAGAGTAATGAAACGTGGAACAGAGAGTTTATGTGGGAAAAGTCTAACACGCGTGGTGCATATAAGGATGTATCTGTGCTTCTCCTTACACCAGATAGAAGGTCGGTGCTGGCCTGAAATAAAACAAAAGAACAATACAGACAAAGTTCATAATTATGTAAGATGTTAAATATACAACGCATGGCTAGATAAAACAAATGAAGGATGAAGATTTTTGGTCTGGGCACTTGCGTACCACGTTAGAAACCAAAGATGGTATTCAAATACAAATCGTCTTATTCATTACTAGCTGACCCGGCAAACGTTGCTCTGCTATGTAAATTATAATTAACACCCCCGCAAGCTCCCTTAAAAGTGGAATTTCCTAAAATCCGCACTTAGCTACCCTCTACCGAGAGGAATATTCCTATCAAATTTCAACTCTCTGGGTCTTCTGGTTCCAGAGATATCGTGATGACTCAATATATCGGTGTAAATCTCCTATATATATAGCCATAAGGATATTCTAATATCTATAGATATTATATTTGATTGAATTTGAGCGACATCAGTAGGAAGACTGTAACACATGTTTTATTTTCGGTATCCCAATGTATGAATACCCGTTTAGTACTGGTTCGTTTGTAATCGAAAGTTTAAACGATACAATTAAAGTAGGTGCACAGGAAGAATGTACAGTCGCCAACAGCATACTCGAAGGTTACGTTTTCGGCGTCTCCTATCATAGTGAGCGGGTATTAAGCCATAGTCTACCAAGCTGGCATTAGACACTTTACACACTTCAGAAAAGGAATTTGTATATTATCATACTCTAGGTGTACATTTTGCCTACCACAAACAAAATATCAAATGTATTTTTTATTTTTTACATGTTTTCCTAAAAAAATTTGATTCAAATTCAAATTGTAATTGAAATCAACATTTCCATTGTGTACTTTTGAAAGTGTTTTATTTTTAATTTGAATAAAAGTATTCACTTTCGTTTTCCCTGAAACAAAAACAATCAGACTACATTTTGACTTTGATTCCTGTAAACGCTTTTTTATGAGAAACTACCAACATAATTATGCCTAATCTATAAAAGTTACTCAAAAAGTTAGTGTCGAAATTCACTGATATTACAATGAAGTTTCAGTTGTAGAGGTTCGAGACACAAGTCCATCATTTGTGTCCTACGTGGGGTCTAAATATGTTATTTAAATGAAAATATTTTTAGTGGCACACATGACGTTGGCAATACCTACTTCCGTTGACTTTGGATTCGCGCAAAAAAATTGAGAACAGCCAAGTTTGCGTTCCTACATTTTATATAGCTACATACAAGCTTCACCCGCTGTTTCTGTTTTTAAAACTATTTATAGTTAATTATAAGTTGTAACTTTTATTAACAATACAATTATATACCTAACTAAGCAAACTTGTTAAATTTTGATGGGATTTCCCAATTTAATAAGTAAACACTAAAATATAAACTCCCCTATCTCTCAGTGAAAGTTCTAAGCAATTGGGTTAGTGGTTTCGATAATTAAGTTCTATTAGAACAGACAGTCAAATAATAACGATAGGATTATTCGGGTTCTGGTAAGACGTAAACAATTGTATAGCTGCAAGAACACACATGAATTATGAAATCACGGACAGACATTTAGATTTGTTATAAATATAGATATTATATACGTATATTTCAAAACTCGCATTCGTCACGCTTACAAAGAGCGAGGGCATCATTACGACGTGTGAAATTTCTTCGCGCAAAAAAATGAAAAAACATAAAATTGTTCTCGAAACATGCAAAACACGATTATGCGCGCAGCAAAAACTTTGCAACCGGGCGCAGAAAAAACTTTAATAAGTAGTATGTCGAGAGAGGTGTCAAGGGAAATTTGAGTAAATTAAAATAGGAAGATAGGGCGAATAAGGCTGCGACCTCCATTGTGCTGCATGCGAACGGAGCGAAAACTAACTAGCTTTTCATTTTGCGTCCTTATCGTTTACGTAGTGTTAGAGAGAGTAAACCGTCCCAGTGGCGGATCATTGTTACATGAGACGTCATTATGATGGTGGCAAGGAGTAAGTAATTAGGTGGGCTTTTTATTTAGATGCGTTATAATATTATTCACGGTGCGGTATGTAGCTACCTAATTACTTTGCTCATTTGAAGGCGCGGCCCTGAAGGGCTCCGAACAGGACTGTGGTTGTCTTTTGCGTCGTCAGGCAAGTGGGATGCTAACAGCGCAAAGATTGTTGAATATTCGCGCAATAAGCCAATATCCTGGGAATCGGATACAACTTGCGTGTAAAAGCAGCGAATGGGTGTTTTGTTGCAAATCGCTTTTTCATCTCTTACGCGATATCGCTCTACGGTTAAGTCGCCTAGTTATTTTTAAGTGTTTTCAAATTGTTATTTGTTATATTGGCATCATACTTTCGCGATTAAAATGAAAACTTAGATGTTTTCATTTCAATTTGGGATTTATGTTAATAGCTTTTAGACGTGAAAAATAAATGTATACTTAGAAAGGATTTTGAGCAATATTTTCTAATAAGAAATATTCAAATATGCTTAATTAATACTAGTTTTATTATAAATAAGTTCGCCTGTACATACAACGAAGGTTAATCATGATTTCTAAAAAAAATTAAATTGTTTTAAAATTTACATGCAGTTAATAAATGATTTTCCTACTATGAACCATAGTGAAGTAAAAAGTGGGTTCCAGTACCTATGCCCTAACAAAAAGCTACGTGTATTATGAAATATTCTCGTATCACTAGTAATATGATACCCCAGACATCAACAAGCAATATAAAGAACAATATTATTATCCACCAGACGTATTTCATTCCAATAAGAATAATCCGTTGAACGCCATCTTGTGGTCAGACGGGGAAACCATCACTGCCTCGTCAGTTTTGATTAATACAGGTAACTTATCTATAAAATTATCTCTTTTAATTATGCTGTAATTTGATTAATAGTCACAATAAACATTGTTTTAATACGTTACAGAAATAATAATAAGTATAAATAGTTGGTATCTAGTTTTTTTATAGTAAGCATAACACAAAAAGCTCGTGCGCATGTCGTTGGCAGGTATCTGCGGACTTAATACTTTTATAGACCCTAATAATATTACTTTACGATAACTACAGTTAACCATTTAAACTGAGAATTGTTTTATAGATAGGGTTTTAGAGACAGACAGCGCCGCGCGCCAAGCTTAGCACCGGCTGTAAGGATTTTTATTAGCTGCATTGTTTTCTTTGTCAAGTTATTATAGAAACAACAAGCAGTATAGAACCAGTGCTTTAAAATAATTGTTACACTAATGCTGGTTATTAATATTTTCATTTGTTTCATTGCTTTCCTTTGTTATTTTATTCACCTGCTTTTTATTACGGCCGTAAAACGAATATTGAAATATTTACAATAAGAAAACTTAATTATATTAAATTAAAACCCTATTTAATTTAAATAGGTATATACAATAGTTATATTTTTCGTTAACTGCATTATAATAAATACCTAATATTTTAAACATCCTGACGGAAAACATCTAAAATATACCAAAAGTAAGAAGATTTAAACCGCAACAATTCATAATTTGGATAGATGTGATAAAATATCAATTCTTAAACAATATTTCTTGAAATGTACAGTAGATGGCGTTACTAGTATGATCTTCAATAAGTGATCAGTTTTACATAAGGTATTTCTATAAAGCAAGAATAGTAATAAATCAACCTATATAAAACCTAACAGATTGTTGCTTTTTTTTAAGAAAATTTGGTAGTATGGTAGGTACCCATGCCTAAGCTTGCAGGCGCTTCGACTGTCATCGAATTTTTGAAAAAAAAATAGATTTACGTAATTTTAAATTTTCTAACTGGTCGTACGTACATTACAAAGAGATTGCAACATATTAACGGTAACAAGACAAGCATCGTAAAAATCAGAAACGCATTGGATTTACAATAAGATTACCTTTGTTTGACATTGATATACAATGTTTCTATGTATGTGTACGTATATTCTAACCTTTCTAACGAACGTCGCAGCCACACACATGAGATGGGCACCAACGTCCGATCGTGAATTACCCAACATAAATAATTCATTTGTTCTTAAAAACACTGCACAATAAATGTACTTTTATTATCCAACAAAAAGACCTAACAGATTCGCTAACGGCGACAATAAAAATATTAACGACAAATATATCGCCGGAGATATAATTATTATTGTTCGGACCTTTCGAAGAAAACGACGCTTACGGAAACAATAGGACAAAACGCTACACAATGTATGGATATACGATATACTATTCTATCCGTCGGTAGTAAAGCTCATTTCACGTTGCAGTGTGAAGGACGTAGGACGTTATTCGCTTGGCTTGGGTAATAGCGAAGAATGCTGTTTGTACTCTATATATTTATAGCGGTCATTCGTTTACCGATCTTTTGTCACGTGCCTTTAAAATGCATAGGCGTATGGCAACACGTAAAAGTCACATTAGCAATTTAGAACCTTTTCATTGTTATTTGTGCCATGCTTTTATTGGTTCACTATAGGACACGGCTCTTCTCTCAGAGTGAAAAGGTTTTAGGTTATAGACTGACACTCTCCAAACGACGTCATAAGCATCACACGCGTCAGAAACATTAAACTAAAATAAATGTAATATAGTTAGTCTAATATGTAACTTTCATCACAATAATTTCGCTCATTGTTACAGATAGTGATATTTAAACTTTACGTTAAAACGCTCGTGACAACTCAAATGCGTGTTCGGATTTGAACCCGGGCCCCACGGGGTGGCGGGCTTAGTGCGTGACGTTATAAAGTATCTAGAAGCAGCCAGCAGTTTGTTCGTAAAAAGATGCAGTGCCGTCGAAGAATACATATAGAAAGTCACATGTAAACGAACAAGGGTATGAGATTCGATTTTACAAATAGAAGCTCATTCAAAGGTTTCAAACGTCGCTGTATTTAATGCGTGACAGTCTGCCCTGTCGGAATTGGTTACCCCTGTATTTTTCGGACACAGGCCAAAATAGGGCAAATGCAAATTGATTTATTCATTTTAAAATCTTAGTGATACATCTTTCTCATCTTTGTCGGTTCTATCAGACAAGTGTGGTGCAACCGTTACATATTTTCTAATGTTAGTTGAAATAGATCTTAAGCTTTTAAGTTTTGATCATAATATCGATTATCATTAACTGACATTATTATAGAATAAAGTTAATAATGATGTTAATTAACTTCTAATTGTCTTTTATATTACATACAGCATGGAAGTTGGGATAAACCAATTCATTCTCAACTTCACAAACACTCCCTTAAATGACGAGTGCAATCAAGCTAAACGATCGCATGCATGTCGTTTCTATGCAACCACGGTTTTTACTAACTTGTCCCTACTTAAACTTATTATTACACACTAAAACAACTTATACTCATTCACTTTACTTACCTATCGTACATGAAAATGTCATAAACATTTGACAGTAATGGCTGACTAACTCGCAAAACGCCCCCTGTCAAAATTTACTACCCCTAACATAGCAACACAGATAGAAATGTTATGCGGCCATGACATTATGACTGACTAAAGCAAATGTCAAATATTTTATGTCAAAATTTAAATTAATGCACACACTTAATGTAATTAAAATACCACATAGGGATGTTGAAGAAAGCCTATTTCCGAAATTAAATACAAAATAAACATTCTTAAGAACTACATATTTGGCCGGTAGATCTAGATTAGCTAGACTGTTTTAATGCGAATGTTTTACAGAATTATGACATGAAGCTTATTAAACCCTTTTAAGCATTAGTAACTTATAACTTTTATTTATTTTAGTAAATTTTAATTTACTATCCATCAATCAGTAAACAACAGACATTGTATACAACAGATCTTACGTAACATCTGTAGATACATAGATATCAACATAAATCTTCATAATTATTTTACGGCTTTAGTAATCGGAACTTCTTTTAAAAGTCAAATATAACGAATATAGGTACCCTATTTAAAGAGCTGTGCCTAATTATTCATGCTTTACTAATTCACGGCAGACTAGTAGACAGAGATAGGAATAGATCGGTGCCTAATAGAAGATTTTGGGTTTTTTTATAAATTTCGCGAGTCTTAGTAACAGAAACACACAAAGATAATTCAAAGAAAAAGCCTGTACCTAAACAAACTACGAAGTCTATTATGTAACAGCTACCATGAGCACCGGTAGGTAGCGACTAAATGTATAATCCCATAGACTGCTTCCATTCAAAAAATATGTCAAGTGGTTCCAATTGATAAGCCCACCTGCGTACTAGATTTAGAGGCAGCGATAAACGGTAGAAAAGTAGACAACGGCCGGGAACGCTTTGTGCATCGCAATAAATGCTCATTCTTATGTAACTATGCAAATATTAAAATAAGAAAATTAAACGCAAACGTTTCTCATGCACAACAGAGGAAACTATGAAATGGAAGTAAAAAGTAAAGCAACGTTCTATTACACCAGTTATATCATGCATAAAGTCGCGTCGAGCCCGCGACATGCCTCTAAACAGCTGTACGGCTGTTCCGCGCAACGGCACGGGGTATTGTTGCGAGCGAGACGGGCGTACGACCGCCGCGGGGCGCGAGAGAGAAGGGGATAGGTTCGTTAGGAGGGGCGCAGGCTGTACACGCGCGGCCCCCATTGGTACGGGCCAGGCCGCCCCATGCCGCGCCTCCCGCTCGCCGAGACCCACGCGAGCACAACACCGACCCGTCAGTCCACCGCCCGACTTCGACGCGATACAATCGCCTCCTCGTCCGTGCCCGTACACCATTGTGCCATACAATTGAGCCCATGCTCTAACTGAACTTCGGTTCGTTCGCAATCTCAAGTACACAATCGACATGTCGACTTTAAGTCACCACCCGTACGCGTTCTCCATGCATCCCGGGATGCTGCCGGAGTACCCGAGCGCGCCGCAGCCGCTGCCCGCGTCCTCGCCGCAGTCCGAGGGCCACATCAAGCGACCGATGAACGCGTTCATGGTCTGGTCCAGACTCCAGCGCAGGCAAATCGCGAAGGACAATCCGAAGATGCACAATTCGGAGATCTCTAAGCGTCTCGGCGCCGAATGGAAATTGTTGTCCGAAATGCAAAAGAGACCGTTCATCGACGAGGCGAAGAGACTGAGAGCTCTTCACATGAAGGAGCACCCGGACTACAAGTACCGGCCGCGCAGGAAGCCCAAGCCGCCGACGGCCGGCGGCGCGCCCGGCGCCGGCGTCGCTGCGGGCGGCGGCTCGGGCAGCTGCGGCCGGAGCCGCCGGTTGCACAGGTCGCTCTCGCAGCAGTCGATCACCTTCGGGTGCTGGTGGGGCACGTGGGAACTCTTGCACTGGAAATCGAAATGACAACCGGTCAGGATCACACCGCCGAGTTAGGGCGAATGGGAAATGAAGTAATATTTGTACAACTAGAAGAAACTTGACGCAAACGATACGACCGAGTCGCAACGCCCAAAAGTTTAAGCCACTGGACGGAATGCTTCTATGATTCTATTATAGCTCCACCACGCCACGTCCTTAACTGAGCGGGCAGAAAGCGGTCACCACCGAATGTCTCCGTCCTCAAAGACCTGAAGTGCTTCGTCTACGTTCTTCGTTTTAATTAGACCGAAGCACTTGCGAGTACATTAGGCTCCGGGCAACGCCATGAAAGCGAACGTGGGCGCACCGACCTGCATGAAGCCGGCCTCGTCGGGCGGCAGGCAGCCGGCGGTGCGGTCCAGCACCACCTGCCCGCTCTCGTCCAGCACCTCCTCGACGCTGGCGAAGCAGAAGCCGCCGGGCTGCGTGGTGCACGTGCCGTTGGCGGCGCCGCTCGGGCACGCGCTCACGCCCGCGCACTCGCACTCGATGCCCCGACCTGGAAGCGAACAATGCACTTCGCGTTAGTCAACGCCGTACACTACGAGCCAACACTTCATTCTTAGAGGAAGTCCAATGGGATTACATAAATAGCAATGAAATGTTACGGTCCAATCGACAATAGAGAGAGAAAACTTGAAGCAATGACTATATCACTAAAAAAAAACCTTTCAATAAACGTCACATTTCGTATCAAAATCAAATGATCGCCTTCCCTCGTACGTTAATAAAATCAGTCGCGAAGTACAGCTTATGATTGAAAATGTTCATGGCATTCGTAGAGCACAACACACAAACCCCACAAAGCTGAACACTACTTGTATATAGGAAGCCTCTTGCCAATATAATCAATACAACAAAATCATCAAAACACAACCCGTATCTATCAATATACTATAAAGTAACCAAAACACCTTAATCCTCCCCTAAAAATGTAGCCGATGAGATACCGAGAAAAGAGATATAATAAGCAATAACAACAATATCTATACGGGGAAATGCAATTCAACGAGTGCTCTGTCGAACACGTAATCTTATCAATGTGTACTAATGGTACGTTCAGACTACGACAGAAATTGTGACATAAGTGTCAGACATTAATGTCTGTACTTTTTACACTTCTACGGAATTTTCCACCTAAAACTCATTTTATGCATTAAAACGCGATGCAGTGTATATGCAAAATGTTAAACGTGACGGAAACTTGTCAACTAC
>DWQT01002861.1:0-13365 GCA_018244895.1 Myscelus amystis hages | reverse complement strand
CAGAAAAAATTGTCCTGAGTGGGAATCGAACTCTGATCTCCGGATTAGTAGATATATGTAGATAGGTGATTTACTGATTTACGACTGTAAGATATAGCAAATTTTTCCATGGCCTCGATTAAATGACCCATACATTGATGCAATAATGATAACTATCATTTGTGATATTTTGCTTAATCGCTTAATTGAGGTAGAACACAACATAAACAAAATGAGTGGGTAGAAAAGAGAGGGGGTGACGCCTACAACCCCAATTAGTACAAGTACAGCCTCCAGCGAAAACTTTTCAATACAACCGCTCTGAAACGATATTGAATGAGAGCCTTGAATTATTAAGGGGCAAATAAACAGCCTTTTCATACTAGCGATTTTAACCTTTGTGTATTTAATGGATATTATCAATTAACTTTCCACGAAATGTAGCTTTGAGTTTTGACTCTCTGCTTGGTTTTATAGCGTTATTAGATATAATCTTTACATTCTCCCACTCTTGACGAAGCAGAGCTTATCAGAGCAGAGCAGAAGGCTCATGACCTGTGGCGATTTTCCCCGGTGATGCTATAGTTGATGATTTATCTTATATGTGAGGACAGTGGGGACATACCTATTAAAGAGAAGACCTAGAATTTAAAATCGTTTCTACATATAATACATTTTTATAACCATTGATAACATATAGATTTAATTTTAATATCTACAATTTGACCGCCGTAAATTAAAAAATACGGATTGATCTAATGGTTTTTTTAGAAATCGCTAATTAAATATCCAACATTTTGTCTACATATTTCTCAGAGATATTGGACAGTAAGATTACTTTCTAACTTAAAACACGAAAATAAAATAAAAGCTTTTAATTATTTTTCTTTGATTTGAGTTTTTTTTTTTAATTCCCTTATGCATGCGCCAATATGGTATGGCGGCTTAACGAATTAATCGCCAGTGTGAATGGAATGTGATATCTCTGACCCTCTTCACGATACGGTAATAAGTGTTGATAGGATTTTCCCGAACAAACAAGCGCGCGATTCGAATAAATTGGAAGGAAAACAAACCTTTATTGAGACCTCTCGTAGCAAATGAAATTCAAATCGGAATTCCATCGAACATCACGAATTGGCCAGGCGCATTATTGAAATTGTTCAGGAGTGATGAAAATTATAATCTTGTTATTGACATTCAACCAATTTCTCGTTTTCAATTTTGAAAATTTGTTAGTTTCATTTGTTTATTGATTCGAAAAATATTGTCCTGGTTACTTGTTACGATTAACATGATTTTTTTATTTATTTTAATGATCATAATTTGCTTACTGTCACGCGACACTTTTTTCAAAATTTGATATTACCTACACAATGTAATAAAGGAAGACATAACACGTTGAAAACATAAATTAAATGTTATATTGTTTTTAAAATATTATTTGTTATTTGTAATAAGTCTTATTTTGCGATGTAACTTTGATGAATTAAATTACGTATCCACCTTTTATTTGTAACGCGTACTCGTACTTGTAATTAAAGTTGGAAACCTAAAAAAAAAAATTGCACGTAATACATACATACAGGTATATGCCAACTGGAAAAACATAAAGAACAATCGAGAGTCGACTTGACAAGGCTTTTTTAGCTTTTCACTTCATAAGAAGCTTGATGAATAAATTATGGTTTCTTATCTGAGTTACCGACAAAGTTTTGACCCTGTAATTGGCTGACGGAAACAAATAAACAAGTTGCCTAAGTATTTTTCTGTGTTTTGAACAAGGAGTTTAGTAAGATTTATTGTGAGGTTAAATTTTGTAATTGAGAACAACTGGCTCTGGGTATCCGCAAGACATTGGGTCTTGGGGAGATCTTAATTTACCCGACTTATTACCGTAGAAGCTGGCCCGTGAACTTCGTGTCGCCTTACGACAAAATAAATTCTCGTTACTGCCGTGTAAATCCCGATTCCTCGGGAACTCTGAGATAAAAAGTAGCCTATGTGTTATTCTGGGTCTTCAACTACCTACGTACCAAATTTCATCGTAATCGGTTCAGTAGTATTTGCGTGAAAGAGTAACAAACGTCTATACTCACAAACTTTCGCATTTATAATATTAATAGGATTGGATAAATAGTATTTTGACCTCGATACCAGGTTTTACCATCAAAGGTTAGAACGTTTAATACTACGCACACTAGATTTGCGTGCCGAGAAATCTTAAATACGCCCGCCAACTCTTATTATTTCTTTAATCGTAATTAATGTTTCTTTTTATATCGTCTGCGTCTTTTAATGGCGTCGGCTTTTGGGCTGTATTTTTCGTGTTTAATGTACAGAGTGTATATTAAAAACATTTATAATGTTTAGAACGAAGGCTGTATTTGAACTGTACCACAAAACATCAAGTCTGATTCGACTAAAAGGAAAACGTTGAAATATGAGTTGTAGCGAGAAAGGCGTAGAAAAAATCTAATCTAATCTCTATTTCCCAAACTTGTATGCCGTAAAAGGAATAAATATGATTTGCCCTAATAATTCTGTAAGATCTTTAAATGTACCCATATTTGTGCAAATAAATCATTTGTGTAAAATAAGTCTTTATCTTTTTCTAACCTTGCGTTTTCTTCCCAGGTTGTTTGAGGAGAACGAAGACCTTCTGAACATGTTCGAGAAGTTTCGCCAGTACCGGACCCGGGAGGAGCAGATCAACTCTATGGAGCTGGCGGAACACGCCAACAACGTGATGAACACCCTCGACGAAGGCATCAAAGGGCTGGACGATCTAGACAACTTCTTCGAGTATATCCATCAGGTTGGCGCGAGTCACAGGAGAATACCTGGATTCAAAGTTGAATATTTTTGGGTGAGTACGTTTGAATTTCGTTACATTGGGAGATGTTTAAGATTGTGTAACAATGTGTAACAAAATAAATAAATAAATAAATAAATGTCGATAGTAGTTAAAGTTACGCAACAATAGTTTAGTGGTTGGAAATCCAGCTTCCCATTGGGGGGGTTTGTTTTCGATCCTGGCACGAACTTCTAAATTGTTACGTGCGTTTTATAATTAAAATTTAAATAACACCTGCTATAACGATGAAGAAAAACATCGTGAGGAAACCTGCACACTTGAGAGATGTTACAAAGTATATGTATAATATTTTCTCATTTGTGTGAAGTCTGCCAATCCGCGCTTGCCCAGCGTGGTATACTATGGCCTGAATCCCTCTCACGGTGAGGAGACCCGCTCCAGCAGTGGACCAGTAAAGGGATGAGGAAATAAATTAAAACTGTTAGAAACTTTACTACAGTTTACTACTATTTGTATTCACTTTTATAACAAAGAAACTAAAAGAATAAAATAGAAAAGGAACTGTACCGAACATCTTTGTTCGCTGAAAGACTGAACTGTTTTCACTTACGGCCGCTAGAGCACTATAAAGCTTTTATGCGCTATGAAATGTTTTCCTAATTTAATGTTGGCGGCATTGTCTGTATTTAAATTGTGATAGGAAGGTAATTACGTACTACAATTAACAATTTTAATACAACCTTTAAATTCTAGTGAACTCTTATTATTTTCGAAGACTTAAGAAATGTCTATAGCATATTTCATCAAAATCGATTCAGTAGTTTATTCCGCTTTAAAAATACTTCGCTGTATGCTAATTTTGGATTTGTAATATTTACACAAATTTCTTTGTTCTATTCCGCTCTATATACAGCACCTGTGGCGTTATTAAAATCATTTAATTATTTAACAGAGAATTAGGTTACGTTAAATTAATTAAACTGTACTTAACCTGATGTTACCTCGCTGTTATCTCGTATTCGTGCCTAAGCAACATTGCTGAGATACATGTTATTGTAATTAGAATTAATTACGAAATTGCTCCATTCTTGTGGTAATAACGAGAACCAATTTCGTTAAAGCAGAAAACACATCTTGTGTTCTCCTACAGTTATTAAATTAAATATCTCATTGTAAACGAATACGTTACCTGTTTGAATAAAGAACATTACATTCAAATAACGACTTGAAATGTTAGTTTTTCAATTTCATCCGTTCTCGTTTAGAAGTCCATTTCTGGGCTAAGGCTTCTTGTAATTGGCTGTTGGTACTCCTTTCCAATTTACTTAAGACAATAATTAAATGGGACAGGGGGAATAATGTCCCGTAAATATTTGTCCTGGATAGCAATAATACCATATTCCTTGGTTTGGTAGACTTTATTTCACTTGGTAAGAATTAGAGAGAAAACCACAATAAGTAGTACAGATATAGCTTTTGTTTTTATCGCTTAACTTTA
The DNA here is from genome assembly GCA_018244895.1 of Myscelus amystis hages. NCBI lineage: Eukaryota > Metazoa > Arthropoda > Insecta > Lepidoptera > Hesperiidae > Myscelus > Myscelus amystis. The sequence goes on along the minus strand of DWQT01002861.1, from coordinate 9,070 downwards.
TTTCTTTGGTGGTTACGCACCAAGTTTCTTAACTTAGTTATTTCATTAGTAAAATGTTATTAGGACGATCGATGGTCGTTAGGAAATTAGTCTTGATTATAGTAATTAACGAAACGCGAGAAAATCTCTCCAAAATGGTTGCAGATTAAAGCTGGCTATCATTAATATTCAATACTTGTTAACTTTGAACCCCTAGGGCATTCGACGAAAGTTTTAATTGAAGACCCTTTAAATTGACATACGGAAAATTAATGCATTAATGATTCTTTCAGTTTAACTACAGCCCGTTCGTAGCCGTAAACTGATATTTATCTCCCTTTAGGGCATACACCGAAGATTATCTTTCATTTATTCTAGTCATTCGTCTTCCACCTAGGCCATACTCTGTCTGTCTGTAAAGTTATTTATATAAGAAGGTTTAATACTCATCTGTCTTTCAATATTTTTGTCAGCCTCTACCTTGTTTGGTTTCAGATGGATGTGAATTGACCGAAACTTAGATATGCTGTTCCTAACAGCATAGGCAAATCTCTGTCCTTACAGACAAAACGTGCTTTCTCTGCCTTCTATTTTTTTGTATTTCCTTACTTTTTCCCAGATATTATTAGATGTTTTCTGTCTAACAATAAGACGCTAAAGTTGTATAGCGATTAACATTTCTCTCTCTTGTTACAGAAAATTGAGACACCGTTCCTAGCAGCGGTGGAGTCGACGCTAGGCGATCGGTACACGCCAAACGTGGAAAACATATACAAAATTACAATTAAGTTCATACTAGAAACCTTAATCGAAGGATTCGAGAAGGCGGGCCCCACCACGAACTCGACGACGTGAACTAGATCCAAATGTTTCCAACGTTACATGATACAATGACTATTGTTATCGCACTGCAAACGGTTAACGAGGAACGTAGCAACGCCATATTCGTTAAATGTCAATTCGAACGAACCACGTTGTTTCAATATTCATTCAGTCGCTCTCGTTCAAGTAAAAGACTGAAAGATATGAATGTACATTATATTGTACATTCCTGTCGTTCGATTCAAAGGATTGTCTCCAGATTGGACACACTGACAGGACCTGTCAAACCAAATATTGACTTTGTTGTGCTTGAGAATTGTAAGTGTAGGTTTAGTTGCAATGTAATAGTAAGGATTGTCAATCTCTGGCCCTCTGTCTACGTGTGGTTATCGCTCAACTCGCTGTTCGTTACTCGTTGGCAGGCGGACAAGGCCCTTATTTTTGGTATATCGGTAAGCGCCGCTCAATTTCGGAGCGACGAAAATGTTGTGCAAAGGAAATGTCAATTTGCTTATAACGACAGCAGTTTAAGGGCAATTGTAATAAATGTGTATTTAATGTGAATATTGAGTGTATAGTGACTGTTGTGTCGATCCCTTTAATATATTTTAATCGTTATAATGAAACTATCGTACAATTAGCATACTTAGTGTGTTTGATTTTGTTAGCCGATATTCTCGAATTGTTTTATTTGTACAATATTTTAATATCCCCTTGTGAATAAATGTTGTTCCTTTCTTCGAGTACTTGGATAGTTTTATTAAGGGGACTTTAAACTTTTTAAACACTTACCTTTTACTGTTTTACAGTTAAGCATGATTCATACGACACTGGAAAAATATAAATGCTGCTTTTTACGTACATTGCTGTTTACAGCTTTCACATGAGTGCTGGAGGCCCGGGTATACTCACCGCAGTGCTATAATGCCATATCGCGGATTTGCCTCTTGTTCAACTTTGTTGTATGTCATTTACAGAATAAATATTATTTGAACAGTGATAATCTTTTTCAGTGTCTATTCCGATTTATACTTGTAAGTCAAGATATTGCGATTATTCAACACAAAATCAACATATTCTCGCCAAGCATACTAGACTGTTGCTCATTTAGCATGGGTTAGTGGACAACCCCGCTTACTGCTATATAAAAATCGTGACAAACTGGTTTTTAAGGCGAAAAGTGATTTAATCTTTCAAATATTCGAATTCCTCTAAGCATTTAATTTAGCGTAACAGAATTTCTTATCACGTCTTATCTGACCTTAGTTTACAATCGCTATTAATATAATCCCTCATAATTATCTTTTACACCATAAGCAGTGATAGCCTAGTGATTAGCAATCCAGCCTTAACCTGCGAGAGGTCCAAACTTGAATATCTAGTATCTTATAACAACCTATAATGTTTCTGGGGTATAAAGTCTGCTAAGCCGCACTTGGCTAGCGTGGTAGCCAGAGCTAAACCCTCTCACTGTGAGAGGAGATCCCGAGGAACAGTGAACTAAGTTGAGGGGTCGGAAAAAATCTTTTTAACCTTTTAAAGTTTTTAAACTAATGGATAACCTCAAAATGACAGGGACAGACAGGGACAAAACAGACTTTCGCAATTTGGTATTAGTATGGGGTCGTTTATCAAATTGTGTATCAAATTCAAATTGCCATATTCATTACAAGGTATATACACTCGATAAAGGTCATCGTATTTCATCGTATTTTAGTCATCGCATTTCGGCTTTGTGCGCCCTTCAGGCTATAGTAACCGGGAGAAAAAAGCCGGCGAAATAAACTCCCAGCACTCTCTTAAATAAAAAATAAATAAAAAATTGTTTACCGAATCCCCACTACCTATATTTTTCCAGTCTGAGAGCAGGATATGTTCAATAAGCGAAAACCTCACCCGGTCTATATACGAAGGTGAGCGAGGTCCCCTAATCAACTGTTTGCTTTCGCCTCTCCAAACATTTGTGTTGTACCGAAAAAGCAATTCGTTCAATACACCTAGAACAATATTAACGGATGTTTAGTTTCTTGTGGCGTCTCTTTCGGGATTCTTTTTCATCTCTCCAATCTTTTTCTTTTATCTTCAATCCGCAGATCCGCCGCGAGAAACTGGTTTAGAAGTTCTGTTTCGTTCAGCACCGGTTTGTAGGATAATTTGCATATAAAAATCCCTATGAAATATACGCTTTTAATGTAAGAATAATAGAATAAATGTATTAATAATTATTATTGTTACTTTATTTGTATAATTGTAATATGCATTATTGAGTGTTGGATATGACTGTTCCACTACGTCTCCATTTCGCATTAAGGTTTAAGTGATATCTATTCGTAATTTTTTCACAGATATTTTTCATAGTATACCTATACAAAATTAACAGAATAATGAAACGCTTTGTTTCTTGAAATAACTTGTAAAATAATTATAATCAATTATCTTCGAAATACCGGATCTGTCGAAGAACTTACTGTATTTATATGACTTAAATTCACTAACAACATTTCAAATGTGTTGAATTTTATATTGCATGCAATGTTGCAGAGTGTAAAATGAAACTTATTTCCATTGTCAAATTGTATAATTGTGGATTTAATGAAGTTTTCTAAATTATACTCCATATACAAAGACTTCACATTTGAAAATGGCGTTCTGCCAAAAGGCTTTTTGGGTCATCTGAAATATTTAAAGCTAGACATATATTAAATTTTCTAAAACCGCCGTTTTACGCAATTTTTTTAACACTGACTACACTAAACAAGCCTTAAAGGTTTAACGTACTTTTTATGTTTTTTTTTTAAATATCGCTCCAGGCTCCTTAGGTAACCTTTAACGCTACATTCTCGTTACAAATCTTTGAAATACACAAAGGGAAAGCAATGAACGTTTTTATGATGACCCTTAGGCGAAATGTTTTCATTTCATTAAATACGTACATACTCGTATATATGAAATAGTGGAGTCCAATTCACCCGAGTATACTCTTATCAATGGAGATATCGATGCGGGGAAATTGGGGCATAGCTTCGACTGAAAAGCCATATTGGAAACTAATGTTCTATTCCCCTGTCCATTCTGCTTTATGATTATAAACAATTCATTGGAAGCTCGATGCGGCTTTGATTTTGTCAACAGAACTACCTATTATCGTACGGTAATATGATTCAAAATTATTTACAAAAACCATTTCTTCCGCTATATGATAGTTATTTGGGGAATAATTTTGTAATTAAAAAAATCCTTTTAATCTTCGCCAAATTGTATCAAAATCAGTTCAGCAGTTCAGTTGTAACAGACAGAGTTACATTCGCTGAAACAGTATTTATATATATTAACAATCCTAGCTGCCTACTTGTATATTAAATGACAACATCTATGTCAATTCCAAAAATATTATTTAGCGAAATATATTAACATTTAATATCTAGATATATGTTTTACATTTATTCGTTTTCTTTTCAACAAAAAACAGATAGTTTATTAATAAAAGAAGAATGTTATATCAAATGTAATTTACATTTTATTTAATGTTTTCCTATACATTTATGATTCTAGTTGATGTTTTAATCAAATCCTTAGAGCGAATAAATGTGAAGGAAACAACATTTTGTGAAACTTATGAGTATAAATGTACTTTGAAAATGTTATCACATTTATGATTTTTAATGTTATATAACAAATATACATGTCTCTTACAACCTACCAAATGTTGAATATTTTAGATGCATGTTTCTACCGTATCCATAGGGTAAATGTTGTAGACTGTGCTACCGACTGTAATGTATACAAAATCACAATTATAACGTATTCTATTTAAATTATTAATTCTGCGTGTAGGATATGTGTTGTTAACTTAGAATATAGAAAATATAGAAAGAGTCAACATTGTATTTGTAAGTAAGCCTTTCTGTGTTTCTGTGTCTTAGTTTGTGTTGTATACAAAAAAATCTATTTTTCCTTCTTCTGCAAACGCATTTTTGTGGATTCAATCAATTCAGGTATGCAGTGTTATTGATTCGTAAATGGTATACGTTCGTTCTCAAAACACTAGTACCGTTTGACGTTAAGAGGTGTGCCGCGCCGGCTCACCGAAACGGCGATAATCATTTTATAGCGCTTTTTCTGTATATTTTTATATTCTAAGACCGTTAGTTCCACGTGTTGCCTCTTTTAGTACGTAATAAATATATTCTGTTTTGTACTGCAAAACGAAGCGAGCGTTGTCTAAGTACTTAGGCATATTTTAGACGTGAGATTAATATACACGAGTATATGTTTTAAGAGATCGCATTGTCTTCTATTTCGTGACTCGTTTTACTTAGTTATTCAATGTAGCTCACAATTGTAGACGGTCATTTCTCCATTACAAAAAAAAATGTCTGTTGATTAATTAAATTTTAATAACTATTTCTATTATAAAAGAGGAGCCAGTGCCACTAACCCTTTCTGTGAGGTGCCCGTAAGAAAAATGTATTTGTTGAGAATTTACATAAGCGATGGATGTTTGTAATTTGTAATATAAAATAAGATCGGTGTATTAAAATGTTAATTTTTCGTTTCAAATAAATATTATTTAAAAGTGTCGTGTATATTGTTTATGTTTTTCAAACCCCCTCACCCTGCACATATTCACGAGCCTCCCCTAATTATCAACATGCCCTGTTCTCATTTTACAAGTGATTATATAAGTACGCGGCAGAAACAAAGCTCCATCAGCTAATAAGCTAGTATTACGTAACAGCTGAGATCAGCAGTTTATCTTGTATTAAATTAATTATTTTATTAATGTGAACACTGATACAAGTCAATAGGATTGTAATAATGCAATGAAACGATGGTGAAAAATCGTGAGGAAATCTGTACGCTTAGAATAGGATACCTATATCGTAATGTTTCTGAGGAGTGTGAACTCTACCAGTCCACAGTTGGCCAGCGCAGTGGAAAGATCCTAAGGACCAGGATACCCGTCTTCAGCAGAGGAACAACAAAAAACAAGAGGATTGGAAAAAGTACCTACTGTCATTATATAGGTATTTTTTGTTATGATTATAATTATATCCGGCAGTATATTTTTAATGATGAGTCTTACATAGTAAACCGAGTATATCTCTTCTTCCTCAAATTACAGTATCTCTTTGTCATTTTATTAAATAAAAATAGCATAGTTGTATCTCCCTCACACATCGCCATCTGATGAGTTTACCTAAGAGCCTGTACTATGCTGATATACATGCTACATAATGCTTTTATAGATATTTTTACTACAACCAAACAACATACAAATGCACTCATCAAATGTTTATTTTGGATCGGTATCGAAACCACACCTCTGGATTAGAAGGGTCTCTAAACACTAGAAGTAACCATGTCAGTCATATTGCATGTAAATAGGGATTTCTTTAGGTACATAATGTCGCCGCCCCGTCTATACCTCTTATCCCGAGGCGAGCGATTTGCAAAGTAAACCGACTAAAAATAATATATTCCATTCTCAGCTCGCACGTGGCAATAATGCTCTCCATATTTATGTATGGTAATACTTAGTAACACATCTCATAACGTATCTTATGTATATTGAACGCATTAAGGGGGATTGTATGGTTCTATGAGTGTATTGTAAGTGGTAGCGGAAGAATATGGGTATTTCCCAATACGAATCATATGTACGAGAATCTCACACGCATTACATAACACTTACGATAATACATACTTGTATAGGCTGTCTCTAGTTTGGAATCAGATGCCTTTTATTATTAGGGCAATGTTAAAAAGGCAATCAACAGTAGTGTAAGGATATTAGCAATGCAACAATAATTTAATATGTGTCGGAAACGGTCATTAGTTTGGATGGTAATCGAAATTAAATAACCGAAACTAAAACTATTTTCACTTAATTCAAATTCAAATTGTTTTATTCATTATAAGGTGCATACATACACTTTATGAAAGTCATGTTTCAGTCATCATAGTTCAGCTTTGTGCGCCCTTCAGGCTATAAGGGTAGTAGACCGGGAGTAAAGACGGCGAAAAAAAAATCCCAGCACTCTTTTAAATAACAAAATTTGCCATGTTGCAGTATGACTTTAGTCCCATAGATATAGTCTTTAGGTTTGAATAGCACAGTAACAATTGAGTGAGATACTAAGTGTCAGTAATAATAGTAGCAAAATCACTGTTTACAAAACAGTTCTACATCGACTGCTGTTTTATAAGCTTGTAATAATAACAATAAAAAAATCCATAAAACTCGAAAACCATTCACGGTTTTAGGCTGTTTGAATACTGTTACAGCGTCATAAAAATAGACAACACGCCACGAGACAGCTTACGAAGGCAAAGGGGACCATTACTTTCCTCCGGTATTATTCACAATAACGTCATTAAAAATACAGTCCTCATTTGAGGAGCGATAAAGATCCGCGATAACAGTTCATAGAAACCGAGATGGCACGGAACGGCCTTATTACAATGCAATAAGGCGCAATGTAAGATAGGGCGACGCGCCAAAACGTCTATTGACGTAGGACGCCATAATTTCGAAAAAGGACAACCGTATTATCATACAATTGAGTCGCGTCATAAAAATTGTATGGAGCTAGACTTGGTACTAGTGATGTCTAGATTTTCAGCTTTAAATATGCAGGTCGTTATTTAAAAGAGGCCAGCAAAAACTTTATTTAAATTAAGAATGCGATTTGTTTATAAACTTTAAAGAAAGGTTAGGAAAGTTATTTTTTTCAGGTCTATAGCTATATTTGTAATATGCCTGCCTAATACTAGATCTTATGATGTGAATAAGAAAAGATTAATTAATGTGTATAGTAATTATTGAATTCCATGGGTATTGCCTGCCAAAAGGACAATACTAACGGACTTAATTAAATTTAGTTTACAGTATACTAACGTTTTATAGTAACAAAAACTATTTGAAAACAATAACAACAAAATTATATAGCACACATTATGAAGTAAATGGTTCATTAAAGAAAAATACCGTTCGACATATCGCTCATCAAACTATTTTTAACAATATTTTTAACCAAAACGTTTACTGGTGTTAGTATTAACGCTATAACGATAACCATTCATTACTGATTGAAGCTTAGAAACTGTTTATTTTTAAACGGGAGCTTTCAAATACACATATGTATACCACAAACTATGTATTCAATTGATAGACGGATGGGTTATATTTTAGGGAGATCTTATATTCATTGGCTAAAGATGATTTTATTCTATGACAGCTACGATGTTTGCTAGCAGTCAGATGTCATGTGAACAGCGACTCAATTTGGAAAAGTCACAAAAACTTCCAAAGCATATCCAATAGCAGTACAAAATACACAAATTGCGTTAACAATTTAGATCGCATCAGTGTGTACATTCAATTATCGTTAAGCAGCGGTACCGATGGCATTTTTAACGACTTCAGTAATTCCCTTATCACGTTCGCATCACTACGGTTCTTTCTCAGCAGTACCGACGTACACACCGGGCGCTCCACTAGTGTACAGAATATTATTAATTGTGTTACGAAAGTGTTACATATATAGAATACCGTCTTCGTTATTGGATAACAATGTATTACTAGTTTATTCGCAATAAAATCTGCCCAGATTAACGATTGTAGATTTATTGCCGGACTCGAACTACGATTCGAAGAGTTGGGGAGTGAATTGTGAAATTGATCGGTATTCAATTATTTAGATCCGGCAACTCACCGCTATTTTTATATCGCAACCGAGTTAATCTACATATTCCCTCATAAATGCAGGAAATTTCGTTCAGTGCGTGCGCACGTTGAACGAGTGCTGCGTACGTAGACGTTGCCGCGGCGCTTCAAACGCTCCCTGTGTACTCCGCGCAAACAAACACTTGTCATTGTGCGTTCGAAATTTAAAAATATACGAACGATTAATAATACGCGGATAAATTGGAAATCCACAACCACTATCGCGCTTTGTTAACATTGAACCGTGACGTGTGAAAAGTGATATAAGTGTTATTGAAAGGAAATTATAAAAGTATCAGTTGTAAAATTAGTGAAACTAAAATGAAATAAAAAGATGCTGTAAAACAAGTGGTGATTTCGTTGAGGATTGTTCTAGATTGTCAGTTCTAGTGAGTGTTATTGAAGTGGTTTCCGAGATGGGTTGCAAGCTGTCCCAGCTCGCAGCATCAGAGTTTACGAGCAGCGACCCGCTGCACCGCCCGCCCCCGCCCGCCGACCCGCGGTCGCCCCTGACCACGAAGCAGCAGTACTGCATGCTCG
>DWQT01002860.1:0-13365 GCA_018244895.1 Myscelus amystis hages | reverse complement strand
GTGTGTGTGTGTCTGTGTGCGTGTGTGTCCGTGTGTGTGTGTGTGTGTGTATGTGTGTATGTGTGTGTATGTGTGTGTGTGTGAGTGTGTGTGTGTGCAATCACATGCACTCATTTTTGGATTAAAGCAATATAGCAACATGGTATTTTTTTTGCTTTTTTCACATTTAAAAAGGCTGGAAGATTTTTTTCGTGGGTATATTTCTCCCGTTCTACCATACCCTGAAGGGCGCAAAAAACCAATTTGAAAATTTGGAATTGATTTAATTTTGAATAATTTCTGTTACCTTACAGTATCAATCGACTAATAGCATAGGTTCAGGTGTAATAAGATTTTAGTGACGTATTCGTAGATTATCCGACAAGTTTTGAAATAATAAATGTAAGAATAAGAAATATTTCCTCAATAGTTACGCTTAAGCGTTTTGAGAGAACATATCTAATCGCGACTGATCGTACATACTACGTGACAGTGTTTGATCCGAATCGATCCTCGTGCTGAAAGTGGATGTCACAACTTGGACAAGATAAGGCGCTAAGTTTATGCCAACTTCACCCCCGATCTCTTTGACGGAACTTCGGAAACCTATTATTACGGCGGGCTTTGTTTTGGTTACACAAAAATATTGCCTCATTATTTTTCATCGAACTTTCTTCCACGGGGCTCAGTAATTTCGCAAAATTCGCCGCTCGCCCATTCAATCGATGGATGATTAGGATTAGCGTTTGTTACGCCCGAATATAAAGGGATTTGTGATGGGTGGAAATGTTTTGTAACAAAAACGTTCGATTATACGAAAAATCGCATATACATAACAAGCTTTGTATAGCGCTTCAACATACATATACATCAACTACGCCTATTTTTTCTAGGGGTAGATATTGTCAAACTTCTTTTGTATATTCTCGGTTCTTCGCTGAACTTATCCAACCTTGACATAGTAATTTTAAACGATAATTAAATTCCAATATTTCAAAATATCTCAATAAAATGAATTTAAATTCGTTGATACAATACACTGATTCAGTGAAGTTTTAATAATATTATTTCCACTGATGTCAATTTTACCCATTCCATTTTTTATACTTTCACATGTGATACATGCTTCGTTTCACATTGAATAGATCCCGGGAGTTCCCTTAATTCTTCGATTCGACTAGTTGGTTTTATATTTACACGAACTTTTATAAACGCTTCGTTTTTACGCCCTGAATATTGAATAATTGTATATTTTTATGGACTTTTGCTGTCAATGATGGGTGACGGTGAATGATGAGCCGCGGTCATTAGTCGGTACAGATTGTTATTGTTAGATGACTATTGTTAAACCTCATCGGAGGATAAAACAAGGCTTACACTCAAACCAAGCATGTTCCAAGAATGACGCGATGGCAGGAGAAATGGACGCCCAAAAATCGAACATAAAAGGTGTTGGAGACTATCTTGAAATTGTAAAGCAATGTCAGTAGGGAAAATATTGTTAATGGTAATATTGAATATTGAGGCTATATCGTATTGAGATTTATTAGGGTGTTCTACGCTTCGATAATATTGAAACATGTGAAAGTAGGTGAGATAATCGTACCCCCTGCATAAGTATCGGCGGAAACACGTGACACTATCAGTGTCATTGTATGTCACCCCTATTTTCTCGCTCGGCGGTTAGGGTGCGTTTATTGCAAACGAGTTACGGTGAAGTTTCTAACAACAGTAAAGTGAGTTTAACTTGTACAATATGTATTCAATGTGTTTACATACAATTTATAGAAATAAGACAAATAGATCTAAGGGTAGTGTGTAGAATGAGGGTAGGAAAATGACTTTATTTGCGTAATAAAGCAACATGATATGAATTTGGATTTGAAAATTTGATAAAAAATGGGTGCAGAATCAAAAAAATCATATTGGACACTATATGAAAATTGGTAATCTGAAAAACTTTATCCAGACAGCCTATTTTCATCTCAGTGTAACAATATGGTTTTCAACCTCTGACAGACGGGTTGCCCACTAAAGCGTATCTCTCTCCACAATTCGTCACTGTAGCGTGGTGAATGCCCAGCGATAGGACGCAATAGGGTTGCAGCCAGCCAGATACAATATTGAACATTTCCATGTAGAAAAATAAAACCCTTTAAATGATGTATGTAAGCTTGCAAAATTTATTTCTTACCTGGTCAAGCGCGCGTCCATAGTTCATTCTCAAACAAAGCCGCACACCATTGTTCGAAGAATAATGTGACATCTTTGATAAAGTAACCTCATTGATAAAGTTAAACAAATGGTTAGTCGTATCCCGCGCAAAACTGTTTCTGGGAATCTAGTTACAGTTCGGTGTAAGTTATTTTACATAGTGTAAGCGAATCTTTGTTGGCATCACATCATGTTTATCTGGTTTAAGAAAGAATTACGTAAACGAAAAGTAAAACTACGATTTTTAATAACATATTCGGTATGGTGATGTTATGTTAGTCGAATTGAACTATAATTTAAAAAAGCGGGTACAATAAAAAAAAGTCATAATAATCTATGCTTGTATGTCAAAAGAGACGAATTTTCATACAAACAAAGCAAGATACGCTTTTATTCAATATATCATTGAATTCGAGTCCAATAGGAACAGTTTGGACAGTCATGCGAATGAATTGCGAGTACGGGTGAGAATCACATCGAGTACAAGTGGTCCAAGATGATGTCTCAGCATCTGTCGAACATGTTCGAACACCTCGGGAACTTCACCAAGAACAACCTGACGCACAACAGCAAGCTGGTGAAAGAGAAGGAGAACAAGAGTAACGCGAACCACGTGGGCGGAGCCGGCGACCAGCCGACCTCGTCGCCTAAGCACGGCCAACCGCCGCCGCCGCTAAAGAAGCCGTGCAAACTCCGCAACGTCTCCTCAAAAGGCGAGTCCTACGACACTTTGTACGGGAATAGCAGTTTGGTGAGTGTGTTTTTGGTATTTTCTATTCCTTGTATATTTTACCGTATATACTGTATATACAACGTGTTTCTCTCATATTTTTTTTTTATAATATGGAAGTAGAAAACGAGCATGCAGTCCACCTGATGGTAAGTGGCCACTGCCGGCCATGGACATTTGTAATCAACCCCAGATAAGACCAGATTCCTATCTAAGGTCGACCACAGATGCGTCTCCAACCCTGAGGACTGAGCTGGAATGCCCCGAAAAAGTATGTCTCCCTTACGGCACCCTTCAAACTAGAACACAGCAGCGCTTAACACTGCTGTTATAAGGCAGAAATAGGTGCGGCGGTGGTGCCGCCGGAGTCGAACCACAGAGTGTTCTACCACCTTAAAAATTTTTTTCTTAATCCCGATAGAACATTTATCAGTCTCGTAGCTCAGTTGCACTATATTTTTTGCATGCATTCCAGAACACCATTCGAACACCACAATAACCTGACCGAGTTCTTATCTCCAAACGTCACGTTACGTTAAATGACATTCGAGATTCGCCCGAACGTTATTCCGTTCCATTATTTATTTAAAGCACAAACGGTCTACATATGCCGCGGCCCGCTTGAATATTTACGATAATATTTATCAGATGCGCCGCAAGCGAACCAATGCCGAAATAATAATGTACGGAGGAGATAACGCCGATTGAAAATAAATACCGGTCACATCGGCCACCGATGATATTTTGGGCGTATTCTAAAACAAATAACCATAAATCATTGCTTTTAACGTGTTTGACGGGGTTTTGTTGCTATTGCGTGTACAAATGATGCCAGCAAACAATCAGACGCGACACTTAACTATCATTATTATAGTGCTAATTAGGACAAAAAGCACTCTGTCAAATATCTATATCAACGTGACGTGCTTTTCTATATTGCCATTTATCATTGTTGTGCTTTTGATGACAGAATTTTGTACAGCATTGAATAATATTGACACTCTAAACTTCGCATGCAGCGCCGTTCCAACAGCTCCCTTAACTCATTAACAGCGAAACGAATAAAAAAGGACTATCGCTTTCAACGAGCAAATAATTCCCATTCAACCTCATTTACACTTTACGACCGCCATCAGTACGTCGTAGTGCGACTACGATTAACGCTCGGATCGTTTCCGTTGCTGATTCGTGAATTGTCTCATCCGGCTTTGTCGTGTTCTAAAATTCGTTGTTACGCCCTTTAATTAGAAAGCTGAACGGTTGTGTAACTTCGCAATTAACTGGAATTCGCCCGCGGTTTCGCTCGCTCCAATGGAGGCAAAAATGGCTTCTTGCCGCGATGAATTCTGTTTGGAATTTTTGTTTATTTAATTTGTTTTCGAACTGAATAGTGGGAATGGAATCGGATGTGATTTAACTCAGTTGGAAATTTCGATATTCTGAATATCGAATATCTTTACGTAGAAGAAATATAGTAATGCCTTAAGTTTCACAATGCAAATTTCATGCTACGGATTAAAGCTAATATTATTTTACCATACGCTACAGATATAACATGTGAAAGCCTGTGCCATCATGCAAAAGCGTTAGGACACTCCCCATGATTTGTCACATAGCCAGGTGATGGCAAACTAATATTGCCCAGCTTAATTTACGATTCACTATGTTGCTGCCACTAAACATATTACATAAAGACAAGGAGATACACATTCGATACAGGACAGATGAACATCTATCTAATGGTTCAGGTGTCAACTTGTCCGGCCATGGAATGCAGGATTTGGTTACTACGGTTGTACGTGCGATACGAGTATTTACGTCCATAATTTGTCGAGGTGATATTGACTGAATTCCGAACACGCCAATCCATTGGCAACGTTCCAGGATACCTAGTTCCTCAATGCGTACAAATAACCTGTGCAGTTCCACACGTCCTGAATAGCAAAGGATCAAGAAATGTAAGTCCAGTAATTCATGTTAAATTCTGCTTATGACAGAAGGATCTTGTACTGTTCGAAATCTGCAGAAAGAATTTGTTCATTTATAACAGATAAGCTGGCTCGACGAACTTCGTGTCGCCTTACGACTAAATAAATCCCCATCCCTCGGAAACCCCGGGATAAAACGTAGCCTATGTGTTATTCTGGGTCTTCAGCTGCCTACATACCAAATTTCATCGTAGTCGGTTCAGTAGTATTTGCGTGAAAGAGTAACAAAAATCCATTCTCACAATCTTCCGTATTTATCATATTAATTCCAGATTTTAAAGACACGTCCTCTTTGTGAACTCCGTGCTCATCTAAGCTTAACTCCCAATGTAGTGTACAAAAAGTCATCAGCGTTCTTGTTGCTTTATGTTCTTAAAGTACTCACCAGTACAAGCGCATCAATCAAAACTTAATAAGACGTTCATAGCTCCACAAAGAATAACGCTATCATTAATCTTATAAAATGTTGTGTCTTAAACTTTTTGTGCTAAAGCTTTGTAGTTCGTAAGAAACGAACGTCATTTCGTAAAGCGGTGGTTTTCAGTTTTATAAACAATAGCTATGAATTTGAACACGTAATGGTTAGAGTAATTCATGAAATGTAACATAATAACAGGTGGATATTTAAAATTAGAAGACGCCAGTTTATTCGATTGTTGTTTTGTTTTCACAGTAAAGTGCTCAGAAGAAGAGCTGAAAAATTTAAAATCGTTTCTCTCATATTTGATAGTTGCTACGTTTTGTATTACTTTTAATAGACTAAAAGCTTTATGGTTGATGTATCTGTACATATACTTAGAATCTTGAACATCATCAAAAATTCTTGCATCTTCATAATACTCAATAATGAGGCCTAATTTGATATTTCTTTGAAACTTAAAAGCGTTTGGTTTGTTCGAAAAGAGTGATATTTAATCTCATATTTTGAGTATTAATGGCCTTCTATTGCAAATTATACTAATTCTCTATCGATTTAACCTAACATTCATCTGACATCTTGTGTCTAGTGTCTTGTGTATAAATGAAATATGCCTAAAATTGCTTTCGGAACTGAACGCTTCGCTGTTGTGCGGTTAGAATACATAATTATCTTCATCAGTCAAACCTTGCACAAGCAGTTCTCTTGAACATATAACATTTTATGATAAATGGCCCTTTCAGATTTAGAAAATTTCACGTTCAGCATTCAAGACTGAATTGTCTTTGTGGGAAAGCAATTACTCAGCGTATGACAAGCACGGAGCGGTTATATGAAATAATTCATACAACGCGATAGGGGACATCAATTCAATTACGCATTAGTCTCCCTCGACAGCTGCGAAGGGTTGAGTTACATTTTCAAATTGATTCAGCATACATTTTTCGATTAAATTTCCCGTAATACGGTACAGATTTGTAGATTTCTATTTTGCGGTTGAAGGTTAAAATTTTTAAGAGTATTTTTTTGACTTGTTAGCATAATGTCAACAAGTCTACATGCTCAAAAGCTCTCTATAATCATATCTCAAGTGTATGAATTCTGCTAAGTAGTCTACACATCACTTAGAACTGCAGTGCCCTAATAATACTACGTAGCCTGCAAACTAAACCACTACTTTTGCAACGTGAAAAATATTTCAGGTAATTTTCATAGCTTTTAACATAGATGTAACTATTACAGGGGTTTTCAGGGCGCCGCTGAAATAGGTCATTCTCTTGTACAGAAAAGAGCGGTGAAAGAGATTTTTTGTTTAGCGGTTTCACCTATTTTTTTCATTACATTGCCTTTAGATAGGGTTAATTACATCTGGCGATGAATATTATTTTGTTGTCTAGGCCACAACGGGCTAATACTGACAGACATAATAAGCTAGCACGTGTGCTCATCGTGCTACAACCTTACTGGAACAGAAATAATTTCTGTAATACTTTTGCCTATAAAAAAAAATGTTGGGATTTTTTTCCCTCAGTTTTTTTTACTGGTCCATTATAGCATAAAGAGTGCGTAAAGTTTAAGGATGGTAAATAAAACATGTATCGCTTTCATTATATAGATACGTAGACACAAAGATAGAAAACTCCATTTTGGTTCCACTTATATAGATGCAGTCAATTTAAGCAATGGACAGCCTTATCGGTTGAAAGGATATCTTTCTGGGATAGAACTCAAGCCTAGGTGACGAAAGGGTAGTGAGAAATTGCTGTTGGTTGTATGGAATATGCGACACATTTTTTCTTGCCACAGTCTGTAATATTATTCAGGCCTCCGAAAGGTAAGGTTAAAAAACTTTTGTTTTTAAGATAATATGAAAAATCTTGCTGATTTCAGTTCGCCTGATACCTTTGCGATCAGAAGAGCTAGGTAAATTAATTCTTATGGTTATAACAATAAGTACCAATTTACCATTTTCTTCGCGTATTTCCTCTACAGCGATATTATAATCCTTAAAATATCATCATAAAAGTCTCGGTATCTATCGACCAATTTAACACTTTCTACTTAATTATAATTCATTTAGGAATGAAAAATCTTACAATAAATAAAGGATTTATCTCCGGCTTTAGACGAAATCGCCGATAATTTCACGGCAGTTAACTCACTTTATAGGCGATCACGATTAAACGCCTGTAAATGCCTGATAGCCAATTAGGAGAGACAAAAAATTAGAACAAATCGCCTAATTCAACTTGAAGATTGGAAGTTGAGTATATTTTCCCCGCTTTCCAATCTGTTTCGAACGTTAAATATAAAAAGATAATGATAAATTATCGATACAATAACAAAATATAAGTTGGTTTGTAATAATTTCTTAACCAGATAAACCAGCTTTTCTAAAATATAATTGTAAAACAGTTTTCGCTATATTTTTCTCCTTATAAATATATTTCTTGTAAATTAGTTAGAGTACAGTAAACGTTTTATTATACTGTATGTAACAGGAATATATATATATAACAAATTTACATTTCAAATATAAAATGTATGATAATTTTATTTATTGGTATCGCGTTCAAATTGTACATTATGTTAGCAATTTACATTCATTTATCTGAATTTCGAATAAATGGGTATATCTTAAAAACGGATTCGAAGCCAGTATTCGAAATCACACTGACACATTAGGCGCCGAGCCAACAAGCCTACAACGCTACGATTACATTTGGCAAGGACGATACGAATATAAAAGTAAAACAAAACCACTATATACATCGTTCCGGGAAATCCATACAAAAAGTGCAATCAAACCTTCATATCATGAAACCTTATCTATTTAACATTTATATATAAATAGCCAAAGATAAATCAGTTCCGTATGATTTTCTTCTTCATCTTAGCCGATTTCTATTACCTTGGTGATTTAAAGCTATTGCCGAGTTTGAATGCCAAAAAAAAGATTTAAAAAAACACATTTACAACTTAAGCAAATGTAAACTTTCTCGAAGTAGCCACAGAACTGGCGCTGAATAAGAATCAAACCCACACTCATCACTTATGTACCGAAAATCTTAAATTACAAAACGCATCAATTTTCGTAAGACCTATGCGCACCAGGATTTCAACCCAGATGCACCGGGAAACTGAAACCACAACGCTATGGCTGCTCGAGCATTTAATGCATTTAACATAACCATCACGCCATGTCCCTAACGGGGTAGGCAGGGCGCACCGAGTGCCAAATATGTCTGTCCTTACAAACCTTTCCGTCATCGTAATGCATGAAAATTGGATTTATTACCATCAATTGAGCAAAGCCACGGTCGGAAACAGTGTTGGAATAACAGACATAAAAAAAACACGTCCCCTCACGGCTGGCAGGCAGTAAAGCCGGCCATAATGCGCCCTCAAAGCAAATCCGGGTCAAGAAACAAGAGTGCCAGGGGTGGCTCTCGCAACAGAGGAACGGTGTTACTGAAATGCTTAAAAATGTAGTAAATTCACAATTTTTCAGCCGTATTTCGGTGGGTCTGTGCGCGAGGTCGTGAGTTGTGAATGCCTAGATAATTACTTGACGTCAGGTTGGATGCCTGTTTGCATTGGCCTTGAGTTTACAAACAGAAAATAATAATGGAACCACAATTGATGTATCTCAACACAATTAGATTGCATCGGATGAATTTTGTCAAAAAACTTTGAAACCTATGTATATATGAGAAGAGCGATGTTGAAGAAGTATGTTAGTAATAATAGAGATATTTCGCGTTTGCTGCCCTCTGCCTATTCCTCTTAGTTGGCTGACGTAAATATATAAATAAATAAAATATAGATACGAAACTGAAGATAAAAAAATATCGATCTGAAGTGCTTCTATTGGTCTCCTCCTCGACCATAGTCCCAGCTTTCCAAGCTTTCAAACTTTCCAAGATCTCTTTCTGGAAGGTCAATACACCCAATCTAACATTCCCCATCGCCAGAAGTCTCATACTAGTTACTACTTATAACACGCAAGAGACACCGATTCAAATTCAATTCGTTCAATTCAATTCAATTCAATTCAGTTCAATTCAGTTCGATTCAGTTCAATTCAGTTCAATTCAGTTCAATTCCGTTCAATTCAGCTCAATTCAACTCAATTCAGTTCAATGCAGTTCAATTCAGTTCAATGCAGTTCAATTCAGTTCAATTCAGGTCAATTCAGCTCAATTCAGTTCAATTCAATTCTTTCAATTTAATTCAGAGACAAACTCTATTAGTTTCAACACTTAAACGACTGCACTAGGTATGTCTGGTGAATGTACAGGTAATCACTTTTATCACCCACTAGGGTTATTAAAACAAAAGAGTTACGTCGATAGTTTTTATTACCTCTTCCCATTCCAAATCCTGTCAACCCTATAGATAAGGCCCTTTAAGGTATCCTCCCACTGTGCCGGACGTCATAGTGGCCGGAACTGTATGGATATGACATCCGGCATGTCATAGCTAGGGTAACGGCTTTTGTGAGTTTATTGGCCGTTACTCGTAAAGGGAACAAGGGTATGTTAGCTCTTACGATATATTTACTCTGAGCAAATTTGACGTTCTCAATAAAAATTTTCACATATTTCATGAATTCACATTGTAGTAACAAAGTCGATTAATGAACTCATATTATTAATCCTAATTGTACCAACGTGATGCAGTATAGTAGGCAGAATCTAAATCGAATATGCTTGAACACGTTGAAACTTCCCGATAAATATGAGGACAGAAATGCGAAAACGCTATGTTATGCAATACTTGCATGTAAGTGCTCAAATGCTTGCGTTAGCGTGTGGTTCTCGTATAAAGTGCGGTTTTTATTTCTTCAAATATACTTCACGACGTCTACCAGCAAAGCAATGCGAAAATGCTATGTTATGTTGCTTTAGCAAATAATACGTACGATGCTCGCATAAAGTGCGGTTTGTGTTTCGTCAATTATATTTATAAACTGAGCTATATTACATACAAAAAATGTGAGAATGTAATGACCATGCATTAAGCGCTGCTGTGTTCTGGTATGAAGGGTGTGGATAGAGAGACATACTTTTTCGAGGCATTCGAGCTCAGTCCTTAGGGGTGTAGGCGCATCTGTGGTCGACCTGAGATAGGCATGTAATCTTATCTGGGGTAAATTACAAATGTCCGTGGGCGGCAGTAGCTACTTACCATCAGGCGGACTGCATGCTCGTCTTCTACTTCCATATTATAAAAAAAATGTCCAAAAGGCAATTTAAGTTTAGAATTGATTTGTTAGCAGCATAGTGTGGTATAGTCCTAAGTATAACTCCGCATAGTGAGTGAGTATCCTCACCCCGACCTCATTTTTATGGATAAGCGGTTTTAGCTAAATGAAATTTTTATAAACCCAGTTTTTTCATATATCTTTCACATTTTCATAATTTTACCGCTAAAGCTAATAAATACTGATCATATTTATATCTTTCGCATGTTATTATATTGTTTGATATATGGTACATAATGAAATCAAAATGTTGAATTTAAAATCAATCCGATGAATTGTTATAGAGGTTTCTAGACGTATCAGTGCTATTTCGCTACTATATAGGTACATAGACAAATTATCCATACATTTAATTTGTATGGATCATTTGATTTGAGAGAAATATTGTCTTTAATTCCCTTAGGCTGCTTCCTTCCCTTTCAAAATGTATTCCTCCTGTCGTTAAGGAAAAATATTCATATACAAACAACTAATAAAGGTAATTTATGTATTCAAGTAAACCATGATATTTAGTGTCTTTAATAATAAAATAAAATGACATAAATAAATTAATATTAGTAAATACGTGAAGCCTTATAAACATATACTTACAATGTAAATAATAAGAATATTGAATGTTTGTCTGCGATTTCAAAATGGTATCGTTTCTTTAGGTCCAAAAAGAATTTGTATATTAATGAAACCCAAGCAACGATTTTTAAATGTTTTGTCTGTCGGTTCGTCCTAGGTAATTTCCCTAACGGCTAAACCGATTTTGATTGGAATGTCATTGCAACATAGAAAAGTGAATTACATTTTCACTCGCGAATTCGAAACCTTGGTAATAGTTAAAATTTTGGTGATAAATAGACGACACGCGAGTGCTAATTTAATAATATCTATTTATGTATATAGGAGAGTTACAGCGATATATTTACTCATCAAGATATCTATGGAACCAGAACACCTAGAGACTTTCGGCGAATAGAGGTCAGCTAATAACGGATTTTACGAAAATCCACCTATGAGGGGGGTTGCGGGGGTGTTAATTATAATTCATATAGCAAAGCAACGTTTGCCGGGTCAGCTAGTCTCCCTTATAATTGTCAGTACGCAGCTTTCGAAATTGTGAGCACATTTATTCTCGAGGTCTTTCGAAGTGGATGCTTGACTTCAATTTCTGAACTCATAAAGATTCGTAGCATACCGCGTAGCGCCGCGCCTTCGTCTGCGAAATGTACACACGTCCGATACATTTTAAATACACTTCCGTGTATACCGACCCGCTCGCTCGGAATCCGTGGAAAAGGAAAAAATATGCGCTCCAGTTTTTTTCACAGGAAACCTAAGTTATTTAAGGTCCCGACACGTTTCACGTATTCAAAAATTTATATATATTTTTTACCACTTGCGCTCGCTTCGGCTGTATTAGTGGATTAGAGCTTATTTTTTCAGTGGGAAAATATAAAGGAAAACTTCGTTTGTTGTTTTCAAAATGTTTCATTGACAAAATGCTTTTTGTTACAAAATATAATAATATAACATATAAAACCAACTTTTACCCATTTTCCCAGTAATGCAAATTTGGGCCTATCATTATTAAAGGCTCTTTGCAACACGCATGCGTGTCGCACGCAAGACAGAAAGCAGCTTACAAACGACAGCCACACCCGCACGCGGGCTCTCTGTTATATACCCGTGAGAGGAAAAAGGTCCTAAGTGACCGACATTCGTGCATGTGGCTATTACTTGTCGCTTTTAAGCACTTTTCAGACTAAACAGGGCTTGGAGAAAGAAGTCAAGCCTCCAAGCATTTAAAATAGGAACGTAGTTTATTACGTTGCTTTATGGCCTTAATAAGTAGGTAATTGTTAAAATCTCATTTGTGTGACAGCACCAACTGCATCTACATGATTACCACCCTTTCTCCTTTTTCTTAATTATTTTATTACAAAAGGGAGGTCGGCAACGCCGTTTTTTCATAGCGATATTTATCATTCTGACTAGTATCTCTTATTACCAAAACTTTTGATATATTAAGATGTATTATCAACGCTTTTAATGTTTCAAACTATAAATAGAAGATACACGAAAGAAGATACTTGATTTATGAAACAGCTCAATAATATAGAACAAGATACACCCACTCTACATTAACATGGAACGAGTACTAACAAACGTATCGCGTTACGGAACCATTAACAGAACAGAAGGCATTCGCTTTCACAATAACAAACTCATGCGAAACATTTTTAATTATCTCCTCTGTTCTCAAGGAATGGAGCCGTTTAACTTGTGTACGCAAGCCGGGAACAAAGAAACGAAAGGAGTTCATTCGGTTCCAATTAGCGACGCGTACAGACACTGTATGTAGTTACAAGAATAAAATTTTATTATTATGAGGTCACGATCTCGCGGAATGATTTTATTTAGCTTCCAGAAGATACTTTTTGAATGATTTTATTTAGCTTCCAGAAGATACTTTTCGAATGATGTTATTTAGCTTCCAGACGATACTTTTCTAACTGGTCCTAGATTTTGTTTCTATTTGTTGTCGAATTAACATGTCAACGAGATGCAAAGGGTTTCAATGACTGTTGCCTGTTATTTAAATCGCTATTTCGATAATAAATTTATATACGAGTAAATGTTTAAAAAAAGGTTAATTTGATTAGCGTATAGCAAAAATGAAGTTTAGCTCGACCGAGCCGTATTTAACCCAGATAAGCCTGAAACTAAAATTTTCTGAAAATTTTGAAAAAAGTTACATTATTTAGTTTATTAGATCTTA
>DWQT01002859.1:0-13371 GCA_018244895.1 Myscelus amystis hages | reverse complement strand
TTAATATTATAAATGCGAAAGTTTGTGAGTATGGATCTTTGTTACTCTTTCACGCAAATACTACTGAACCGATTACGGTGAAATTTAGTATGTAGGTAGCTGAAGACCCAGAATAGCACATAGGCTCCTTTTTATCCCAGAGTTCCTGAGGGATCGGGATTTACACGGGAATAACGAGAATTTATTTTGTCGTAAGGTGACACGACGTTCGCCGGGCCAGCTTGTTTTACATATAAAGCCTTACAGAAATATAGTTCAATGTCTACAAGCCCTTTCATTGAAGTCTCATCCGTAAATACGGGTAACCTGTAGAATATGCCACCATTTTTTAAATCAATTTTCTTTTTCATCAGCTTTTCATCAAACTGCTTACTAATCAAAATTACAGAAATAGGTTTCATTGATCGAAACTTAGATTAAATCAATCGATACAAAGTTAAACTACACCATTTAATTGTTTCCGGAGGTAGTTACTCGTATAATGTTTCCCTGATATTTAATCATTTTGACTTAAAACAAACATTTATTAAGTTTAGTAATAAATATAAATGTTTTCTAACTTTAATTGATATTTAATAATAACTGCATTGGAATCAATAAAATGTTGTAATTGTGTAATAGCGTGTAATGTAACAAAAGTACCAGGCGGTCAGAACAGCGTAGGCGCGCGTAGGAGCGAACTAATGAGCGCAGTTCACACACATTGTGTTACGCCGCTTTAGAAGATATCGTATATGAAACCTCTTGGTGATTTTGCAAATTAGTCCAAAGTATCGGAGTAGTTTGTATTACAGTAGAAGTATTGATATAAAACTGTAATGCATCAGGTAAATTACCACGATATTACCAAGTAGTAAAAGGGTGTTAACGCGATTGCTAATGAGTTCGATTCAAAGTATTTTCATACGAAGTAGTATGCAAAAAGTAAAAGAAAATATTATGTAACACATATATTGTACAAGTGAGCAGACTACGTCAGTTTATAAGCAAATATAATAAATATTCGCTGTGTCTGTAATATTAAATTATAATAATACTAATTTCGACATGCTATTGAAGTATTGTCAAAATATATAATTTACTAAATCTTCTTATGAAATTCGAAATCATACAAATCCAATCAGGTTTTCATTGGAATATCATCATCTTTTGAAGATTGTGTGAAGCGTAGGAACAAAATTAAATCAAAATGTTACACGTCTATCATAATCGAAAAGGAAATATTTACCAGTTATTAATACTTCCTTTGATGTTTATTGTTGAGCCCATAAAATCGATTATTGCATTTAATCGATTTTCTGTTAACGTATTCGAGAAACAAACTCGAATAATTATATCCATTTAATATTTTTATGATCATACTACAAACAAAAGGCTTTTCTATGAATGAAATATTCTTGAATGGTCTGTACGGATTTATAATAATCCAATTATACTGGACTCCATAATCCATACAGACCTAGCAATTTACGCTTGCATTAGAATGAAGTAAATTGTCCATATAGAACTTTACTTGGCTTGCCTGCGTATCTGTAGCTATGAAAACCATTGGGCGTACTTAATGCGTTATCAAGAATAATTCTTAGGACTGACATAAATTTAAGATATGTTTAACCACATTTCATTAATGAAATTTATAGGAATGATGGAGTGTATTTTGTATGGAAATCATAGAAACGTAAAGAGGACAGAAGAATGGCATCGTTCGTGCGGCGCGTGCCCAGTCCTGAAATAAAACGATATAAGTACTTTTTTTTACATTCACACATCGTAATTGGGTTCTGATAGCATACAATTTAATTTTATGCTTCGAATATATCTACATACCTATCGTATTTCATTTCAAACCGTTATTGTCATATACTTTTTTTATCAATTAATGCTCGAATTCAGAAATGGTTAGTCGAATGGTCGCAGACAGAAACAGTATTATGGTGTAAACATATTATTGACTGGTTCGCGTGCGAATCCGCAATTATTGGGTCGTTCATTCTCCAGGTGTTTAACCGCAGAGTCTACCACTAAGCCAACTGTCTTTGAAACTTGAGCAAAGCAAATAACGGCTAAGGATCTGGAAGGCTTGTCTTCTCCATGACATTTTAGTACCTATTGTTATTTTACAATAAAGATGGATTTTCCTTGCTAATGAAATAAAGACAACGCAGAATCACTCCGGGACAATTATACGAAATCGAATATCGAATAAGATGAGGCTGACGAAAGGGGTTAAGAGTTGCCATGAATTTGTTTTTAAGGCCTCAAGCTTGTTGTTAGTAGGTATATAAGAAACATATTAATATATACTGACGAGTGACGGCCTTATCTACTAAAGATAAAACTTACCATCTTATATTTAGCCAATAGGCTGTTAAGTATTGGTTTGGCAGGTGGATATTAATTAAGTATTCCATTTATTGACACTTGTTTGACGTTTACAATCTACTCATATCTTGAAGTTATTAAAAAGTAGCTCAAAATCACTACACATTAAGTATAGAATCACGAGAAGTACTCTAATTGATTTGTTATTGCGCCCATAACGGTTGTTTGATTAAAAATTTATTTTTTAAAGAATTTTTTATATTTATCCGCGACGTAAAGTAGGTTGTTATGTCACTCTCCACCCATTCAACTACCTCTATACAAAAAATCACACTTATTCCTCCCTCCCTTTTGTCGTGAAAGAACCACAAAGAAATAGAACATTGTATGCTTTAGTATTTATGATTTTATAGAATGGAAGTATAGATGGAAAGGATTATGTATGTATGTACGCGCATACATATACGCGAGTGATGCGGTCAGTCTGTTGTCACAGCAGTACTGCGGTTGCGGCGGTCTCAAAACGGCGTGAAATTGACTTTCCGCCGTATATCGATTCGCATGCGGTTGATGTGACCTTGATTTGTTATGTCAATATTGGTTTGATAATTGTACTTTCTAGCATTTGTTTTGTAATAACCGAGTAAAGAAGATTTTTTATGGGTAATACAACAGAAGTATTTTGTTTAATAAAGGAACTTGGGTACCTACACAAACTACTAAGGTAACATTTCCGGAGCTATCAATTTCTATTTAACGATAATGAAGCCATGTTTTTTTTAAAATAATTTAGACCGAAGTCAATGTACTGAATACGCGCTTCGCATATGCGATATTTTGGAGAAGTGAAGAATTAATCATACTGTTATACTGTTTATGGTATTGTATAAACATTTCAATATAATTATGTATTTTTGCTTGTTAATATATTTCATTCAACATTATATTTTGTCATTTCGGTGTATCAAGTCGACCATTGTAAGTAAGAAATCTTCCGCTGTCCACGGAAGATTGACTGTTCGCATTTTAGAGCCTTTGGATAGGCCGCAAGCGAGCACTCGGAGCATAAATAACATCGGGACATACCATTACATATATGTTATACACACTGTAGGTAAGTATCAAGACACGGCCAGCGCAGTACATCGTGTACAACACGATTCACATTCAACTCTCTTTAGTGAGCCCAGTATGAATAAAGCGTTTTGATCGTTGCTTGAAGGGTTGTCAACGTGGAATTGTCGTTATGTTTACGTATTTTTACAGGGAATTTTTGTATGTATACACGTGTTATATGAGTATAAATTTAATAGTTTTAAATGGCGATGTTACGGGGACGGCATTAATCGTTGCTTTAAATTTTCCAGGTTGATTAATATGATTTTATGTTACTGCGCTTATTTCAATAATTTTGCAAGTTAGAAAATCAACTGTCAGTGAAATATTTATATAATTGCGGAACTATCTATATATCAATACTAATTTGGTCTGGTCCATACCTGCCGAAGCCGAACACGTTTTGGCATATAAGTAACTCCGATATATTCCTATACGTATACCTACTTACTAAAGTCACTGTGATCGATCTGGAATAAAACTCGAGGATAGATTGCGGCTTGCAGTGACCGTGAATTTCCATACATTCCATACATACATAACATACATATATAACATACATACATAACATACATACATACATTTACATAATTGCAAGGTTGACTAAAAAACTAAAATGTTGACTACCTAATTTCTTGGTGTCCGTTTTTCGTGACGGTGTGCGCGGATATCGTAAAAATTTGCTGTCATAATTTTTCCCTAAAGCGACAAAAGCTGTATAACTTCAATCAATAAAAGGTGATCAGCCCTAGGCAATATGAAGCCACATCGATACAACTGTAACCGGAGCGCATGACTCCATTGAATAAATCGCGCGGACGTACCGCAGTCAGGAGGCGGGGTTGTTGTGGGGCTGATTGCTGACGCGTGCCCAGCGCTGGCCTACGAAATGTGAGCACCGATGCCGACAAACCGACACTTACTATTTGTCAGTTATTTTTGCTTACCAATCTTTCTTATATTCTCAAAACACAGACTAGAAAATAAAACATTTGTCATCCATGACATTTACTGTTCGGTCCGTCAAACATTTAAATTATTGTTTTTAAACGAAGTGTATAAATCGTCAAATTGATTTTGGGAATTCGACATAGAGATCTCAAAGAAAGTTGTGAAATCTATGACAATTCTTTTATGCTGGTATTTTGATGTTCTAGAATAGTTCCAAAAAAAAGCCGACAGACAGGTCACCCACATAATGTAGCACCAACGAAGACGAACACATACGAAAACGGACGCACGTGTTAACAATTATAACGCACAGGCTACAAATCACCTCTTTCGACAACAATTATACATGGCCACGGCTATTACCAGATACATAACGGATCGACGGACAGATCTCAAATTATAGTTTAGATACGGTGATTTCGCACCCACACATTTCCGCATTTAAGTGCCTTAATGATCTAATATTATATTACAATATACTGACCGTCTGATTCCGATGTAGTCAATGGACGTGTTTAATTGGAACTTGAATGAAACCACGATGTAGGGGCATAAATAATAGTTTTAGGTAGGTACCGTGGGTGATATGACGACGGCAGTGATAAAAGTCAATTTTGAAGTGTTGATTTTTCCGGCAATAAATTTGATGTGTACGGTATTAATTATTATATAGCTTTTGCTTCGGTGTTGCATATTAACGATAACCGACGAGCGAACTGTATAAAAGACCGAGCATTATACATTGTATTAAAAGCAGGGAATTTTAAATTTGAATTACGTGTTTACAGTTGATTTGCGGAAGAAGAATCGATAGATAAAGGGTTAACTTCGTAACGAAACTTGCGAAGATATTGTTCGATTTCATGACAGGAGGGCGCGGGGCGGCGCTGGCGTCGTGACCTGCGTGGGCGCAGGCGCGCTAGTGCTGTGAACGTTGGAAATAGCTCTGTCGATAGCAATTATCATAATGATTCTCAACTGTGAGCCAACAAGAGACTATTATCTTATTACTTATGTCATTCTTAACATCTAGAAAAGTAAAGAAATTTGCTTTTAGTAATGCTTAGTGTCACTTTATTACAAAAAATTATAACGGATTTCATATTAACAGTATCGACGCTTATATTTTTCTGGCATCCAGATACGCCATTCATGTCATAAAATAATTGTCGTAGAGCAGAAACTGACACCGTTTACAGATGGAACTAGTAGGTATTATTAGTGCTGAGACATTTGCGGTAAAGAAAAAGTACCAAATTTTTATTTTTTTTAAATATGTTTTCGTAAAACACTTAAGTTTTGTTTCCTCGTTTTCATGTCGTTAGATAAACTACTGTTTCTATTACTACAAAACTAATTACGTAATAACAATTCAAATAAATTCGACATCGATAAAGTAGCATCCCTTCAATGCGGCGAGGGACAAACATAAGGTCACAGACGGTCCCATAAGAGACGAGCTTAAATATATAGCCTTGTACGTTAAATGTCTAATGCCATTTCGTTTGCAGGCATCCATTAAACTCGAGAAAGTGAATACGTTTCGCTGGAAACGGTTTGCATATGGTTCATTCAAGCACTCGAGAATTTACATTAACTACAGGTAAAGGCAAAATACTATGACAAAACAATTAAATACTTTATGAGATCCTAACTGATATTAGAAATGGGATTAATAGATATAGTGTGCAAAAGAGACTAAACTTTCAACGGTCAATAGCTTCGCTTGGCGTTAAGTTCTGTAACTCCAATGCACCTCATCATTATGCCATGCGGTACAAGATGCGCCAACATGTCATTGTGTGGTACGCCAGCGTTGGACGGGCACACCCCGACCCACCCTCCATTGTTGGGGGACACATTAAAATAATTTCCCAGCAAATCAAACGCATTCGGGAATCGAACGGACGTACTCGAGTGGATTAAATCGATTCGAATAGCGCGCGTACCACCACTTGATCCCTGCACGATTTTATAACACACTAGCCGTCCCCGCAAACGTTGCTTTGCCATATAAATGATTTTGCCGTTGTCGCGATATTTTTTATCGCTGCTCCTCTCCTATTCATCTTAGCGTGATGTTATAGCCTATAGCCTTCCTCGATAAATTAGCTATCTAACACTGGAAGAATTTTTCAAATCGGACCAATATTTCCTGAGATTAGCGCGATCAAGCAATCAAACAACCAAACAATCAAACAAACTCTTCAGCTTTATATTATTAAAAAAGTATAGATTTACAAATTAATCTTTCATAGGGATAGGCAAAGCTTATGGATTTCTGATGGATACTGTCAGACCAAACGTTTTTCTCCTACTTTGATTTATCGGCCTTTATACTTATACTCGTAAATCAGCTCAGTAGCACTAATCAACCTAAAGTTTTTATGTACTGAAATATTTAATTACTGCTAATTTACCTTAATACAATTAATATCCTCATACTTGCAAAGAATATAAAAATCGACATAACGATTGTGTATTATTAATAAATATGTATGTAAATAAATTGCAAGATAGTAAGCTTTATATAAAACTAGAATATTAAGAACTTTTCATTATTATCAAGACGTATAAATCTTGTTATTGTCGAACCGTTGTTTAAGACGCTCGCCACGTTCATTTTGCTACAAACAATGCTTTGTATCCATTATGTAAATTTAACTTTTACTCACAATCAAATTACTGTTTAGTTTTGTATGTATAATAATATTTTTGTGCACACGTTAAAAATTTGTTATGACATAAGATTATCGATTCTCGATAGTTTTCTTTTATTGATATTTGAAATACACCAAAGTTAATTGTTTGGTTAAAATACATCTTAGGACACAATGCAATAAATAGTCTTCCGCGTATCTCTTTTGAAAAGAATATTGAATTTAAAAGCGTGTATTAGACAAAATTCATCTTTATCCAACAAGTAATAAAGCGTACTCAAAACATCAATGTTTTTATATAAAACGTAACACCGGTAGCCGCTCTAAATGGGCAGAAATGTTGTTATAAGATTGTAAGCACCATGAATAGCAAGCTGTAAGGTATTCTATTGGGTTTTAAGAAGGTTTATTTTTCAGTGAAAGAAAAATTCGTTACGTCCTTTATGAATTGTTTGTAAAGACCGGTAGCCGGCGGACAATAAGTGATCAGTCATTTGGTTAGATAGGTGGGATGATTACAGCGGGCTGAATGTGCCTTAGGACAAATTTGAATAAGGCGTTTTACATAAAATTGGTCTTGATGAACAGGCGGCGCCGCGTGGGTATCCTGCGGGTGTAAATTTATTCTCTCAAAGAGATTGTTTGTAATTTTTGTGTTGAGTGTTTATGTAATGTTCTATTTTCAATAATTGATGTACAATGTGGTTTCTTTAAACACAACAGAAAGAGAAGGGTGACACAAAGGGGCTATGGCAGAAGGCATTGTCTGTGTGAATTTTATGTCTGTTCGTATAGCTGGGTATGATTTAATTCAACCATAGCGTACTACTTTTCATTCACATAATGCGAATCTTCTCTCAATCTAATACATAAACTTGTAGAAACCTATTCACACATTTTAATTCTACACTTACGTTCTCTAATTTTTATCCTAATGGATAGCTTAGGGAAAACTCTTCTTACTGCAATATTGTTAAGAAGGCAACAGCGCTTGCTTCATTATCATATCTGCTAATTTCTTTCTTAGCTTGATTGAAAGCCAAGCTCATAATTTCTAGGGAGCAAATAGCAATGACTGGTATCAAGTGTCGCTTTGCGAAAACATGTAATAAAAATATTGCAAAATTTCTTACAAAAAATTCTGACAAAACATTTTAGAAACAGAGCAAGAGTTGAGCATAATGCATGTTTAATTTGTTATAAAGTATTAATATATTTAGTCTGTTTAAAAGGTTTTCGATGTCTAATTAGATAAGGATGATACTAAAGGAATTATTCTAGATTATGTGCTTATTTAAAATAATTTAATGCTGTACCTACATATAATAGCATTACCGCACATTTGCTACGCAAGTTTGAGGAATGTTCTTATAGTCCGTTAAACGTGTTTCGCCGTCTACCATAGGTTGAATGTAAATTTCAAGGTTTATTGCTACTATCCAACAAATATATCCCACGCTATGTTTAAAAATTGCACGCCGCTTTGTTTTAGGATTGTGTTAAACTTAAGGATTGAGTTTGAATGAGTAGGCACAAATATAATAATACCAATTTAATAAAACAAAAACGCAGTAACACTTAAACGAGAAAGCGCCTAACCCACTGGCGTGTTTTTCCTTTTCATTTTGGGGCGGTCGTATATCACGCTAATGTTATCTGCCGCTGTCCCCGTGATGCATGGGGCTGCGTCGTGCTTGATTAACGAAATTAATTTGTCGCACCGCGCATCGGAATCGCATTGTTTTCGGTAAGAATTTTATAAATTCCTCGCGGGTTTTTGTCGTTTCGCTCGGATTGTCGGATCGGATTTTGGTTTGTTTCGGATTTTTGTTTTACTGCTCTCGGTGATTATTCTCAGCCTTGTTTTGAGGTGCGACTTCTTTTAGTAAGGTTTGTTAGGTCTGTCAGGTGATTTATTATATACACTTGTTTGAGTCATTTTCTACCAGCACACAAGTATGTATGATTCATGAGCATCTAAAGGTTTTATTTAATTGCTACTAAATTTGTACATTTACATTGATCGTATGATGTGTCAAGTACGATGTGTTATGTTATGTTATGTTATAGAGAATGAAAGTCAATAACTAACTAAAAATTTAATTACATATTATTAGTAGTAACAAAGTGTTTTTAGGAAGATTGTTTTGTATAAAAACGTTTAATTTTTTAGCTATTATTATTTATTGGAAAATTATTTTTAATGAGTAAAGAATTGATGCTGTAATTATAAACGTCTTAATTGTTAAGTTATTGTCACTGATTTGCCTTGGCATTTCAAAATATTTATTTTGGTTCATTCATATTTTAAAGCGGCTGAATAAACGGAAAGAGATATTAACAATAATTATGTGTCATGAAGCGGCCGAATATTACTGCATCGATTATACTCGTATTTTACATATTTATTCGTTATTAATACCAATCAGCACTGCTCGTAAAAGCATTCAGGCATCCATAATGCCTGCGTTTGATTAGGAAATATTTATATGCTTTTATAATAAAGTCGTCTAACCAAAGCGAGACAACATTCTTAATTGCCTTCAGAGCTTGAATAGATATGTCCGGAGCTTCCAAAACCGTAATTTAGATAAAGACGTGTGTCTCAGCACCGCATAAATACGACATGTCAAAACAAGCTTATCGAAAGCCCACCTTGGTGGTTCTGAATTAATGGCATCCACTATGGGACGGACGCATTTTGTCTTTAAAAATGGACTGGCATAAAATTACGATTTGAAGGTAATCTTATTGTTACTTAATTTATATTCTCTTAACAATAAGACCGGTTGATGGAAAGGTTGCGTTTTATGCATGAGTCAGTATCCTGCGGCAATACCTTCAATCGAATAACATTTTATCATAAAGGCAAAATGCTGAAAATGTTATAATATTGTAACTCTAGTCTATTTATAATATTTAAATAAGTTTGTTTAAGATCGTGAATGTAATTATTGAACCTACTCGTGGCGTTGAAGCGTCACAGGATTCGAACCCAAACCTCTGGCACGAGTGACTGAAATTCAAATGACAAGGCTTTCACTGCCAATTACTATTGAGCAAAAAATAACTGGTATCAGAGGCGAAAAATAAGAAGAAAGCACGACTGACTAAATATAGTAAGTTATTTGTAGCATCGCAGTGATTATTGCAGATTAACTTGATCGTAATGAAAGTCAACTGTACCATTGATCACGCGTCACCAGTCCTTAGTAGCGTAAAGAGATAATCG
Source organism: Myscelus amystis hages (assembly GCA_018244895.1). Lineage (NCBI taxonomy): Eukaryota > Metazoa > Arthropoda > Insecta > Lepidoptera > Hesperiidae > Myscelus > Myscelus amystis. The sequence continues at coordinate 3,090 of DWQT01002859.1, read as the reverse complement.
CATTAATTGCACAAAGTTCTACGACCGCTCGACGTTTTATAGACGCTCGGTAACTTGTTTATTTGCGGCAAATATTCATATACCGCGAGATAACTTTCAACGGCCTTTCGGTCTAGTGGTTAGCTCACTGCTATACCGCAGGCCGTGGGTTTGATCCCGTAAGGAACACTTGTGTTACGAGCACATTATCTTTTTCGTATTTGGGCGTATCAGAAATATGTATTTAACTAATATGCAGGTGTCCGATAAGCATAAAACAAGCATTTAATTATTTGATTTGTTATCAGATAGTCGTGTTTGGAATTGTTAACAAATAATATTTCATGCAAAACGACGAAATCGCGGAGATACCTATGTAATGTCAAAAACAATCTCTCTCGATCAATCGTGGAATGAAAGTTGGTTGGTTCTATAACAAAGAATTAGGTATATACAAATACGGTATAAACCTAGTAAGGTTTCAATGAGTTTCAAATTTACTTAGCAATACAATACCAACGTATTGATTGAAAAAAAACAATCAGTGGAAATGGTAAAATAGTTACACTAGCTCCTTCGGTCAAAACACCGCCCCTCAATCTCATTGCACTCCTCGATCCCTTCGGTAAAACTAGTTAATTATATGATCACAGTTAATAATGATTATTGACCTTATAAAATCATCAATAGGACCGATAGATGTACAAAGGGATCCGGCGAAACGGTTTCCGTGCCGCGTCCCTTTAAAAAAACAAAGCCAATTCGGTCTAATAAAGCATAATTAAAAAACAAATTTTATTGATAGGTCCCTTCACGCGTTTACTATTTCGAAATTAATTAATCAAATGGCTCATAACGCCGGGCTTATTAAAAGTTAGTGTTGGTCGGCCTCACTGTTGAGATTATACAAAATTGTCAGTGCTTATTGTATAATTTGTTCCGCGCGCATTCAAGGGTTAAATCGGGTGCTTTATAATATTTCGTTTATTATCTAATAAGGAATGTTTGGTTCTGGGTATTGAGTAATTCTAACCAGAATAAACTATAGAAACACAAGTTAATTAATGTAACCCGAAATTTGGTGTCCATTTCATACTGACATAGGGCAATTAAAATAGTAATGGTATTACTCATAATGTAACACTTAAGGTTTTCACATTTACATAAATCATGATATATGTAGGTTAATCTTTCGGTATGTAACAGCTGCATTCATTTATGCAAAGAAGCGCTAACTCTACAATTATTATAAAAAACACTTTGTTACTACTCGTGATATATAATTAAATTATTTCTCGGTCTGTCAAAACGTCCTTCAGTGGCAGAGGATTTGGAACTGACAACCGCGGCTAGAACCCATTATTACGACGTCATAAAGTAGTTCAACCCAGTAGATTACATAGGTGTAATTAAGTGTTAGATGTAATTTTTGTTTTAAATCACTTCCTAATTTAGGTGCATAATTTATGAAACTTTGTTCTTTTAAAATTTTATTATAAGCATTTTAAAATACCGCTTTTATAGTTAGAAACACGCAACTACAAATATTAAGTAACGAGATCAATTGCAATTCGATACAGCTGGTCTGTTGGTATAAATACCGATATTATACTTTTGGAAAAAAACATTATAAATGTTCGTTTATTGTAATGAATTTTTATTTGTAGTCAATTATAATTTATCATAGTAAAATAATCGTCGATTTCATGAATATGCGAATATGAATATGCGAATAATATTGGCACAAAATGAACTAATCCAGACATTAAACATTAGGCAAAACAAAGACAGCCACGTTTGAGTGGGTATTCTGTAATCAAAAAACGTAACATAATACCTACATGCAACGATTATATTTTTATCCGTCCTAAAACATTTTTTACAGCCGTGCTCGGATTGCAATAAAAACTAATCTTAGAGTATTGATAAATAGATTGCTTTTCGCAATCAGTGTACAGGCAAAACCCATTAGTGCAACATGCAATAATTGGCGAGATTGTTTTTTTTCTGCACTCTCTAGCTGATTGACGTGACCACTACGTCTTTTTGACAACTCTGATGTATTTTATTTGCAATGCGCTAACACAGGGTGATCTGATATTATAGGATCGTGTTTGTTTATTTGCTGTTTTGTTTCTACGGAAAATAAAAGCGACAAATTATACGATATTTACTGTGGCACGAACAGACTTTGTTCTAACATAACCTGGTATATTTTTCAGTCTTTTTTTGTCTTTTACTCATAAATATTTAAGAGTAGGTACCCCTCCTAGCAAAAGTAATCGCTTATGCGTCATACATTGTTCGTGTCGCAATTTCTTTATTCCTTGCATGTTTAAATTAAAACCTTTTTGGTAACAAGTCCCTACGTACGCTAAATTACCAACCACTTCAAATGTTCAATATATTAACGGTTACCGGCACAAAAAAATGTTAGTTTTAGTTGAAAAAGTTTTTTAGTCTGCACTACATTTGACTGTTTCATTAAAACTCTGAATCGAAAATCCAGTTTCTAAAGATTATTTAAATTGTAAAAACCCCAATATCCAGAACAACATATAAAAATGTAATTACAGAAATAATTTTATTTCTGAACGAAATTTTAAACAGCCTCTGTATAGAATTCTTTCCACAGATGCGTATCCGATACATTACCTGTGGGTAATCGAGCGTACTTCAGCAAAAAGGCGTAACAGGAGCCCTCGGCCGGCGCCCTAATGACCAGTCCTTAACTCTAATTTGCAACGATCTGGGCTATTTATTACAAATTCATCTTTTTACAAACACTTAAGATGTATACAGATATTTAAAATATTTATTATAAATTTCGACGAATTACTTGATTTTTTTTTCAACTCTTATATTGTTATGCATTTAAGAGTGATACTTAAATCTTAAATTATAGCTCGGAACTTGTAAAGTCAGAAGTTTGTTCCAGGATTTGAATCCAGACCCAATAGCCCTCTTAACCGAAATTCGAGACTAAAATTAATTACACTAGGCTGTAACTGCTTTTGTTTTTGCTGCTGCTGCTGTCCACATTGCACCAAAGCCGATGTAAACCCCCGGTATATTAAAAATGTTGATATAAACATGTGCAATATTGGGTAC
>DWQT01002858.1:0-13376 GCA_018244895.1 Myscelus amystis hages | reverse complement strand
GCAGTAGCCACTTACCATCAGGTGGACTGCATGCTCGTTTTCTACTTCCATATTATAAAAAAAAAAAAAACATTTCATTCACCGTTACAACGATTAATTATTCGTAAACAATAACTTTAAAGCGAAATAAATTCCAAAATGAGAAAGAAATCGCCTTTTTCACTTCTTATAGCGTGTACTATTAAAAAAAAACAAACGATATTTAGACAGATTATGGCAACACTGATATTTGCTATCTGTTGATAAATCAACGCTGGTTGTCTTTGATTAATCCGCAATAAGAAATCGTGAGATCGCTACCCAAGATTTACACGTGCTTTGATAGAAACCACGGAAACCTGAGGAGACTTGGTCAAGTAGACCGACCACTACAGCGAAGATGCAATAATTATGTTTTTCGTAAATCATTATCTTTGTTAGCACTCGCATGGGACACCGTTGGTTGCAAATTTTCCATCGTTTAAACACGAGAGTCTTAAAGGCAGTTTTAAAACATCGAACAGACTAGTCTACCACGTTACGGTCCAGACCCGTGCCCAGAAGTTTTCCCAGCTGTGGGCACACAAAAAAGGGTTGCCGCTATAAAAATACACACATTTGTTATAAATGGACGTCATATTGTAAATAATAAGCTTTAAATACAATTGACAGACCTCGTGGTCGAGTGATTAGTCTCGTATTACAAAACCAGATGTTGTGGGTTCGATTCCCACGGCAGACATTTGTATTATTTAGTTGTGATTTATTAGTTAGTTATTAGTCATTAGTTGTGACTAAGTGTAATAAAAAATATATTTTTTTACACCCTTTAAAGGTCCACTGCTGGACCAGGTCTCCTCTCATAGTGAGAAGGATTTAGGCCACAGTGGCCACGCTGTCCAAATGTGGATTGGAAGTACCAAAATATCTATATGTACGTGTTATATCGTATGTATATAAGCACACAGCTGTCCGGTTACCATAACGTTATTGGATAATTTGGAATCGGATAGCCGTGTGTGTAATTTTCCCATTTATTATCAGCTTCACCGTTCACTGTGAGACCTATCTGTAAAGGTACGAGTATCAATTCGAAACATTTCACCGGAGTATCGTTTGAGAATCTACTCGATCGCTTTAGTTCTTATTAAAGTTGCCGCGTGATATATTATTGATCGATAACTGTTGATGAATCGCCGTTTTGAGCGTTTCGAAACGAATTTGTTGTTATTTCAACGTTTAATCTGATATTTTTACGGTATAAATTAGATGGGGACAAACGATTAATTATCGAATCTACGTGTGGACTGCGGTTGCACATCGCCGTTTTAAATTACCCGCGTAAGATAACTGGCGTTGTACGTTAAAAGATATTTGAATTTGGAATGCGGAGGATACGTTACGGTATTTTGGATCCCGGAACAACAAAGAATGGAATATAAATGACATTTGTTCTAAATTTCCTATAAAAACTATGCGCGGGTTTTTGTTTTCTGATGTATAGGTAAATAGCTATGCTCAGCAGTGTTAATATCGGGATAATAATTAACCTACATTCATACTGAGGTTTGAAACTGTCCCCATACTGAGTTTCATTACAATCGGCGGAGCATTTCGGTCGTAAAATCGTAACAGACAGACGTAACTATCGCATTTGTAATATAAGTGTGAACAGCACAGCTAAGAAATATAGATATTGTTATACGCACTAAGTAAACAATATTTATATTTTTAAAAATGTACCCTACAATGTTTTCCTGGTTCAGAATCGAACCCACCAACTGCGGTTTGCAGTCAGGATCTCCAACCGCTAGACCAAGAGATCGTTTATCTATCAATAGCTTTCAAAGGGTATCCGTTGGGTAGATCCTCATGAGCTGTTGAAAGCGGGAAGCGGTGAGAGGCGGCGCGTGTGCCCTCCACGCCGGCTCTCGCTCCCGCTTCCCGGATGTTGCCAGATAAACATATCCATTGATGACACGTGCCGGGATTTACGGAATTTATTAATAAGGAAAAAAATTGGCTGCATCCCTAATAAACGTTAATCCCGACATTTTGTTGGTAGAAAAAATAAAAACCAGTCAGTCAATTGTCATAACGTTAAACCGTTAATGCTTGCACTTTTGTTTTGTGCCTAACGGTTATGTTGTGTTCTTTTTTCAAATATCGAACTACACATAAAATGTAAGGGTTGCCAGATAAATAATATAATTATAAAAATTGATGAAAAACGATTATAATTTTTGTTGTTTCAAAAATTACCAATCTTGATCACTATTGAACCAAAATCTGAAAACATTTATATTAAGAATAATCATTAATTTTTGGGACAATTCCATACACATCTGATTGCAGATTGGGCAATTGAACGCCTGTATTATGGTAACGGGACAGCTGTCATACTTATGTATATACATACAATATAACTTATATAGATATTATAAGCAGATTCAACAAATATTTATAATATTATTCGATAATTGCTTAGTGAAACACTCATAAATAACAGCCATACTGTACTTGAAAAAAAAGTATGCTCTACATTTATTTATAACAAAATAAACTTTTCTTTGCAGGTAAGTGGAGCATACATCATTTGTATCGACACAAGTAGCGTATAATAAGGTAATGGGTTATATCATTAGTACGATTCGTCAGTGTGATTTATAAAGGACATTAAGAGAGTCATATGTTACGATGCATTGTGCTTAATAGAATTTTGAATTTAGAAATATATTGACAAGAAACCGGTTCGTGGAAGGTTTTCGAGGAAAAAAGAAAAAATTCAACCTCGCAACTGTTCGGTTAACATTTTGTATTCGAATCTATACTAATGTTATTAAGCTAAAGAGTTTGTTTGTTTGAACGCGCTAATCTCAGAAACTACTGGTACAAATTGAAGAAATATTTTTGTGTTGAATAGTTCATCTATTGAGGAATGCTATAGGCTATATAACATCACGCGATGACTAATAGGTGTGGAGCAGGAATGGAAAATGTTGCGAAATCTGGGTTTTTTTAGTATTTTTTCCTTCAATGCGCTGCGTAAACGGTGAAAGTTACGCAAAAATCATGTATTATGAAATTGTTCCACTTTAAAAGTTAAAAAAAAGTATGCAACAGTATATGTTTAGCTTTTAAGGTTGATTCACTGTAACCTTTTTTATGGCAAAGCAACATTTGCCGGGTCAGCTAGTACTAGATAAAGCTAACTCCTAGCCGGCCGCTAATGACGCGATACGGCGATTTATGCCCGTCAATGGTGGCTTTACATACATTTCAATATCGCCGCTTTGGCGAAAGGATTCGATGCTAATTTACTTTTAACGAAGACTCTGATGAGGTAGTAATTACGTGAGTTCCCCGCCGCTTAGGTATTTGGAAATCAGTGAAGTAAAATAGATTGATATTTGTAAGTGCACCCTGTATATCGACAAGGAAACATATAAATATGAGCTGTCCGGTTACCAGAACACAGGCATGAAATCGTCTAATTTTGAATCAAATAGCCCTGTGTGGAATTGTCCTAAGATATATGATTATTATAATTTAATTCGATGATATAAAAACTATAGTATACAGGGTTCTTAATCATAAATGTGCCTTACTTCTGACGTATAAACAAAAGTACGAACCTAATTTGCCTACACTAACGGTGGGCCCGGGGCCACCGGCAAGTTAACCGAAACTCCGCTAAAACTCTGTTTAATGTATTAACCTCGTTTGGCTGACTTATCGCCGGGCAATTTATCCGAGCAGTTGCTCAACTCCGGGGAAAAAGCAATTGCTAAAAAGTTTAATAAAGTCACCGCCCCGAGACATACGCCACCTTTGTGATCTTGAAGGATGCAAGCAATTTTTTTCGCACGACATAGTTCATGTTAATTAGCTTTTACGATAACTGACTATATTTTCTGTGTTGCGTTCAGTTTTTAGTTTGTGTATTTAAGTGGACATGTAATATGTATGTCAAAAAATATTTACACGTATTAAATATGCTTGTAATCTTGGTTTCTTGGTAATCATAGTTTATTGCTCGTGACATAAAATAGGACGAGTGATTGTAACGTAGCAATTATTGATTTATAATTTTATTTTTATTTAGTATTGAGAAGTTTATTAAAAGCTTTTTGCTGCTATTTTGTCTAAGTATGTCTAATATCTATTATTAGAAAAAAAATAAGTGGAACCAACAGACAAAATCGATAGACGACGGTTAATAATCGTATTAGCTACTAATAATATTATAGTTGCTTGTAAAAGAAATCAGATAAAATAAAAAGTAGAGAAAGAAAATTGATTTGAAATTATTTCCAAATATATACAAAACCGTTTGGGCTTGTCGATGTGTTACAATTTCTCGTTGGCGGACAAAGATGTTTTCTTTGTTTCATCCACAAAACCTGTCATATCTCGGTATCCAGTTGCGTCACATTCAAAACGCGACTCCCAACTTGCGAGCTATCGGCGCGGCGCGGACCAGCGGGGGGCAATTACCGAACTTGTCGCATCACGCCGTGACAAATATCTGGTCTACTTTAACAAATACGGTTGCGATTTTTTCGCAGCGCGCTTATCGGCGCGCCTCAGGGCGGGCGACCCTTGGTACACAATTTTTCAACACGATATACGAGTACCAGCCGAGAGTCTTTAAAAAGTTTATCGTTGGAAGTTCGCACACCTTCCGTCGCGAATGATATATCGGCGCGCATTAATCTTCGTTGCGTTGTTAACCGTTAGTTCGCCTCGGTGGCGCTCGGCCCTTTTTTATGTTATTAAAAATGATCAATGCACAGTCTGTCCAATAAGTTCAGACTTAACACGATAAAAGATTGATTAGTTGTTTTGTAAGCACAATAATGTCAGTACACTTGATTATATTGTACGAAATATTGCAATTCTCATACAATATATAAAATAACTGGATTTCGGTTCAGTGGTTAGAGAACCTGACAAATAAAACGAAAGTCGCGGGTTCGAATCCTATCCGCATCAAAAATTACTTCTGTTTGGATTTAATAAAAGCATGTATAAAATTATATAATACCTATATATGTATATTGTAAAGAGATATTCAACTGCCTATTTTGGAATAAAATAATTTGGAATTGGATAGCCGTGTCTGGAATTGTTCCAATTATGATTATTTCCACATTCACCGCTTCCACACCTGTCAGCTTCGAACAGGCCGGGCGGGCGGTCGAGTTAACGGCGGATATTGTGAATTTATCGCCGATGAATCGCTTTCGCGGTTCAACGGTCACCCCCAGATACGACTTTCATACTGGCGTCGTAACACCGCTCGAGCGTAGCGCCGTAACCGCTATTGTTGTTTTGCTTCGGTATCTATAATGCTTAACACATTGATAGATGTACCTAATGAAAAACGGTAACAATAATATTCAAATTCAAATTCAAAATTAAAATTGTGTTGTTCATTATAAGGTAATAATAATACACTTAATGAAAGTCATGTTTCAGTCAACGTTATCTAAATATAATAATAATGATAGTAATATCTTGGGACTATTTCACACACGGCTATCCGATTCCAATTTTCATGCCTGCGATATGGTAACCGGACAACTGATAAACATATATATATGCATATTATATAACACTTACAGATATTTTGATTACATCCACACATAACAAACAAATGTGCTAATCACACAAATGTTTGTCTTGGGTGGGAATCGAACCCACGACCTCTGATTTCGCAGTCAGGGTCTCTAACCCGAGGCCAGTCGATAATAGGCTTTAAACCGAAACAAAATGGTAGAATTTGCAAGTGTACGAAACTAAATGAAAATGTATCAGTTGGAGCGCTCGTTAAGGACGCCTACACACCCGCTGTAACGACACTCGCGCCCAAGCGTTACTAGCCGAACACTCACTCAATGTAGTGACGATTACCTATTCAATTGATTGCGTACTGCGTACCCTCTATTATCGGAACGTGCAAACGGGCCCGGCGATCTGATAGGGTTGTGAACGCACCTTTAGGATCGTGCTATAGTGGTGAGCGGAGCTATAAGCGCAGCGATTAGCGGTTTCTTCGGAAATAATTTGTAAAACTTGTAGTTCTACTTGCTATGTCTTTCTCCGTACGCATCCTTAGTTATTTATATCAATGTAAAACCTAAATGAAATAAATACAATAGAAAATAATCCTGGAAAGCAATTTTGAAGTGCAGATTTAATTTATATGGGATTTTTAAGTTGAAATATCCAGGTAAATAAAGCAATTAAATTATCCATTTATAGACAAACAAAACTGAAAATACGGAACATTGCTTCCAGTAGTAATACATTCAAAGCAAGACAAGACAGAAAATACTGTTAACATCTAAAAGAAATATACACTTCATTCGCAATAAACCTTTCAAAATCAAAACACATGCTTTATCAATGAAAAATTGATAAAACCGATTGTAATTAATCTCAAAAGTTGATTCGTGAGATTACCAGAAACGTAGAGAAAACGCTCCCGCTCATAGCAGGGCGCTCACCCAGCCCTAAAGGCCGTCGCACACTGCGTATTCAAATACGCCATCCAATTTCGGTGTTCGAACGCGATAAGCATCAGTCTCGGTTTTTATTTATTGCGTCGCGATGCTGGCTCTATCTAGCGTCGTATAAATAACGCGAATCTATAGCGTTATCGTCTCTATCGCGAGATGCGCGATAAGCGTTATTTATAACGCACGCCCACGTCACGTACGCTAAGGAAACGCGGTCACGGGTGGCATATGTTTTGATGTGACGTCATCAGATGTGACGTCACCACCTGCTGTATTGGCGAACGGTCCGGCATTTGATTCGTGTATCAGGCTCAGCCATTGGGTTGATGGTCACTGCCGCTATTGACATTTGCAATGGAGTCAGTTCCTTGTCGACTTTGAGTCAGAATCCTTTGGTGGCCTTCTCGAAGAACTCCGGAAAATTGGTTACAAAAAAATCTCGCTATGTAATCGAAAGAAAATTGTATTGATTTTACTTAGAACTTGCATAAAATATGTTGTTGTTTCATATATTTTAAGGGTTTGAATGGAAATTTAATTACATTTAGTTTTATTTACACCCTAATTTTGATTAAGTTATATTGAATTTAAAGCTATCTATCTGCTTTTCTTTACGGGGTTGCTTATGAATGTTGATGTATGATTTAAATAAAGCGCTTTGGCTTAAGTATCATTGAGCAATTGCTTTACGATTGCCATAACAAATTTAAAGGGTAGAAAAAAATAAGTGTTGACAGGTATTTATGTATACCATAGAAGCCTTCATGTTATTGGAAACGCCTACATCCGGTGTCGACAGGTGGCAAGCTCACTCTTCATTATAACGCTACTTTGAAAAGCCTTTTCAACGGCTACATTAAGCCCGTCTAGATAACTAAGCTATCTATTAGTTAGACAACCTGTCTACTAAACCGAGGGTCTTAAGTTCGATTCCCACCCAGGACAAAATGTCGATTGATGAGCATATTGAATTGTTCTGTATCTAGGTGTAGTATAGTATGTTTATCAGCTCTCCGGTTACCATAACACAGGCATTTAATTGCCTAATTTGGAATCGGATAGCCGTTGTCTGAATTGTTCCAATTATTATGATTACATCAACTATATACATCTGTGTTATAATAAATGTTTATTTACGGTAAACGTCACAGAATGAGCGCGAGGAATATAAGGGAAAGGATTCAGAGCACGTACGAAAATGCTAATTACTCGTTTAACACTCGCCACAATAAAAATACTCTCCCACGAGCGGGCGGGCGAGGAAAAAACGATATTTCCGAATGACCTACACCACTGCGCATAATGACGTGGCATTGTAATCGCGAATTCTTGCGGCCAGCGACAAGAAAGTATCAAATATTAACCATCGGACACACCTGAAGACGAACGACTTGGCATGCGTATGAGGAGGACAGATACACAATCGCACACTTACCCGTTCACCCGGCAAAATTTAACACCACCTCTATTTCGATACCATAAAGCTTATAACGGTGCTGAACTCGCTTTCCGACACGCATCGTCAAATAAGCAGCGGTGCGCAAGATAGCATCGATTCGTACGTTAGCAAGAAACACATTTCAACAGAAACACGGCCGATGTTGGGCCGAAACGAAACAAAGCGTTGTGACATCGAGATAAGAATCGATAGCTCGCGAGACGTCGCACCGAAACGGACCGAACAAATTATCGATTCATAAAAACATCGATTTTAAAATATTGCCGCGCGTTTATCGCGTCATGCGCTCGCAAGGGTGGCCAGTTTTTGCGGCGCGCATTTGAATATAGTTCACTTTTTTATAATATAACGTTATGTAAATGTAATGTCGATGAAACAATGAGCTACACAGATATCCGTATAAATGGCTGTAGAAACATATTTTGCTCGTATTAATGCATATTTGATATCCACAGATTAAATTAAATACACATTCTATATTTCTGTTCGTGAATTTTATATATACTCTACGTCGCTTTTACCTTTGGCTATCGTGAGTGCGAGTTTTCAACAAATAATCTAAGAGGGAAGATGTATGATTAATACTTATCTTTATCTAATAATAGCTTGTGTCCGCAGCTTCGCGCGCGTTTAATTCGAAGTAAAACAATTACCCTTTCCCTTTGCCGTGAAAATTTCACTGCCATCTTTGGAATATCTAAATTCATATAGTACATTTTTACTTATTGCCATTATGAAATTCTTAATTGCAACACGTGCGAAGCCGCAGACTAGCTAGTTATACATGTAAATCTTCCTCTTGAATCACTCTATCTATTTAAAAAAACCGCGTCAAAATCCATTGCGTAGTTTTAATGATCTACGCATACATATGGACAGGAAGCGAAAGCGACTTCTTTTTATACTATGTAAAGACGTTATACAAATAACAGACAGACAAGTATTATAAGATAAGTATAAGTATTATTCGCTTGCTCTTTATTCATCTTTAGATATTTTATTGTCTAAACCACGTACCTTGGTTTCCGCTAAGACTATCATCATCAAACGAGGCGATTGGAAACGTGAGGTATTATGTCTGAATATGAGCAGTTTTGACACACGCTAACGGATGCCATGGTTACCCCAGGCGTCATGGACGCCCGCGATTTCGATGCGTTATCGCAGCGCCGGCGATATCGCGACCCGCTTCCCGCGGTCCGCGATGCAGCCACGCTGATCCATCAAATACCTTTGTTTTAAAATCCAGGGTTGGCATAAACGGTTTTTTAACAGTATCGCTGTAAGGCCAATTAAGCCCGTAAGCAATCTTGACTGCCAACCCGAAATTGTATTTTAGATGCGTGTTTAGCACATTCAATCGTCTTATATACCCACATTAAGCAGTGATAGCCTAGTGTTTGCAATTGAGCCTCTCACTCCGGGTCTGGGTTCTACTGGCATGCACTTCTGAAGTGCTATGTGCGTTTTATAACTAAAATCAAAATATCACTAGGTATAACGGTGAAGGAAAACATCGTGAGGAAACCTGCACACCTTAGAATGCTTTGAGCCCGGTCTACTCTAGGTTTAAAATGGGTTCAGCGATTGAATGGTAATCAGGAAGCGTTAATTTACCTACTCGATATTTTTTTTTATGTAATCGTTCATATTACGTATGCCCATTTCTTTACGGCCCCCCTTGCGGGGCATGCCCCCCTGGTTAGGAAGTCCTGCCTACATTATATTGAATTATTGCAATAGTAACACACTAAGATATTAGCGATAAATATTAAAACAACGTTTATAAATCATTTCCTTAAGGACCCCCGCGAGTACACGCTAAGTAGGATGGCTGTACGTCATACGATATCGCGAAATCGCGTCGCGGGGTATCCGCAGAGATCCATCGAGATTTTCCACGTCAATACATCAAATGTTCGTTTAAATGTCACGACACGTTCAACGAACGTTCGGCGCCGAATGTTCGCAATGTTGTCTATGGATAGACCAGGCGAAATTATATCGGCCGAAGTACATGCATTCACACATACATAACCATCACGTCAGGTCCCTAATGAGGTAGGCTGAAAGCACCCAGTGTTTTTTCTGTTTTTTTTTTCCGGCCGAAGTGTTTCCACCTTTCAGCGGATGTGTCGCTGCATTTAAAAGTAGGTACTTTACTGCACTTATTAATCTATCGGCTTAGAATCCGGCTGTCCACTGGAGCGGTGTAGAGTTTGAATCAGTAACAGCTTTTATTTAAGGGATAATTTGTTTTTACTAATAGTAAGGAAGTTCACATTTTGTCCGTTTGTATATGGTAATTCCTGCAAGACGTAATCGATTTCAAATATTGTTTTACGATTCACATACTCGTAGATCATTTAGCATCATCAAAACATACATTGCTAGTGTAAATGGATCTAAGTTTTGCGAAGCCAAGACAGTAATCTGAATGTAGAAGCACATTAGGTTTGTGAAGGCAGATAATAAGTGCGTTCTGCCTACCCCGTGACAACCTGGCGTGATGGTAACTGGAGTCTGCGCGCTACGTTCTATTAGCGAGTTGAGTGGGCCGGGGAAAGTTTATTTATAATTGTGTCCTACTAAAACACTATGCTGTATAAACCACTTATTAAAGCAAACTATCTTCACATCGTCTAAGGTAAAACCCGATTAAATCCTCGAGCCTACCTGTTGCGTCGCCTTCCCATTGTACGCTGTACATTGCGTGTTATCTACGAGTGTTCCCACTCGACCCCCACCCGTACGTATTAAAGGCGCCGTGAACTGTGCACCTAAGGTTTTCGTTGTTTGATGCAACCCAACAATTAACGTTGGTTGCCAACAAACTTTCGTAGTACATAATATGTTTTGTCTTTTCATACAATTTTCCTGTGAGCACAGTGGCTCCATCTGTGTAGTCCTTGTCCTTGTTTATTAATTTACTTTCCATTGCTTATACTCGTATAATAGTTTTGTATTATTTTTTCATTAACAGCTTTGTTATATACTTTCATATATTTATTAGATTACTAGCTGCGCCCTGCGCTGTCACCAGTGAAGGTTTTAATCCTGTGGGAAGATTTTTAACACTTAACAAAGATGATAATGATAAAATAAAAATGAAATATAGTTTTAAACCTGCTCAATACTTAACACTTCGCTATTCGAGAGGAGACTCGGGTCCAATGGAACAAGTGAAGTTAGAAAAAAATTAAAAATTTCAGAAGTACTAAATTGTTATTTTGTGTTAAGTGGAAAGAATGAACGTATTTTAAAATATCTCTGACGTCTGCCAATCGCCATTTAGCGTGCTACCTAAAACCATCTTACCATGATAGGAGACAAGTCCAACAGTGGACCAATAAGAATCGAAAAAATGTACAATTTCAAACTGTTATTTCGTGTTTAATATTAACATCGTGTGCTATGTCATTTCTCGGTTGTCCCGTGTGGTATATTCAAGCGAGTTGCAGATAACGCACCGCGCAGGGTGGCCGCGTCGCGATTGCACTGCGATTGCGTCCGTGCGATATTTCGCGCCGCGCCCGACCACTCCGTCACTACCAGCTTTGTTTAACCACTGTTTTTGCATACTGCGCGGTTAATATAGATATTATGTTTAGATTGACGCATTAGATTTACGCTTTTGTCGCTGTTAATAAAACGGGTGACAGTTGAAAAATATTTTTTTTTATAATTTTTGTAATTAGATTTTTGTATCCCGCTAACCATTAAAAAAATAATGGATTAAAGGCTGTATCTGAACTGTTAAATTTCATTTCGCATAACTGAAAATTTGAAAATGTTCAACTATTAAAACAGCATGTATGTATTTATGTTTACAATTCAGATATTTTTATGTCGTTAAAATAATAATTATTAACCTTAACCACAGACCAAAGAATCGACCTTGATAATACATATATTTACATAAAATTTGTAATATTTTCAAATCAAGCATAATAAAGCCTTTCAACTAAACTATTCAATTATCCAAATAGACTTCACATACTAAAAGACCACAATACAGACACAACAAAACACATAACAATAAGCTTGAAGCAGCCCAGTTCTGTATTAGTTTCCTGCTAAGTACCGGACGGCCGATGCTGCACTAAACTTGATGCAATGGCTCGTAAATCGACAGCACGGTTCAATGAACCCGATAGCTCAACCGTACCCAATGTCGGGTACAAAACAACATCCGATTGAAGCGGAACAACATTAACGGCGTTAGTTAATGAGCTTAAGACCTTGACTATTAAATGGGAGAGCGTAGGTTCGATTCCCATTCAGCACAAACATTTGTGTGAGCACATTTCTTTATTCTGTCTCTAGGCGCAGTATAATCTTTACATAGTACCTATAAAACAAAGTCGCTTCCGCTTCCTGTCCTTATGTATGCGTAGATCTTTAGAACTACGCAACGGATTTTGATGAAGTTTTTTCTGATAGATAGAGTGATTCCACGGCTGCGCGGAGCCGCGGCCAAAAGCTAGTATCTATATAAGTATGTAAGCATTATATTGCCTAATTTATTTGATTATCTTTATCCTTTTTTAACTTTTTGCTTCGCCAAGCTATGAATGCACTGTTTGAATACTTTACATGTTCAGACAGTTATGAAATTGTTCAAACAACAATTATTATAGATTGTGTATTGGAAAAATGGCATTAACCTAAACAATCTAATCCGATTGTGTAGGTTAATGCCGATGCGAACGAATCGGGTCGCAGCGTCCATTAATAAAGCAGATATTAGAAGGTGTAGTCCAAACAGAGTGGCTCCAGCATTCCTCGGAGACGCTATCACGAGATAGGAAGCGTGCGCGCCCCTGATAACACCCGCCCCCTCTATATTTCACACGGCAGACTAGTGCCGCCCGAGTTACAAGCGAACGCGATTTCTCTCTATAAGTTGCTATAATATAAAATATGTACCAACTTTCCCCAGCCCACCCATCTCGCTAGTAACACGGTGAAAATTATATTTTTGTATTCTTTTATCTGAATAGAAAACAGGCTATGTTAATGAGAAATAAATGAAAGAAAGAAATAAATAAATCAATATTATCTTAATTAGGTAAAATGATAATGGTGCAAGTTAAAAGCGATACTATTTTAACCCCATCATAAAATCAACTCCAGTGGTCATTTGGCGCTTTCTGCCAACGAAACCACCATCGCTCGTGACTTGTGCCGCATTTCTCGCCAGCGAAGACTAATAAAGCGATTTAATATCCACTTCCGAACCGCTTCATGCATTACTCGTAAAGATCTTGCATTGCGCACGATATATAACTGATATAGGAATTTGAATAACTTTAACTTCGTCCATAAATGTATGGTCGTTAAGGCCGGTTCAGACTACGACACTATACACCGTACACTCAGTGTATACATCGAATGTCTCTGTGTGAACACGA
>DWQT01002857.1:0-13376 GCA_018244895.1 Myscelus amystis hages | reverse complement strand
GAACCACAATAGCTCGTTGATCCTTTTCTGAACGCCCCAGATATTCTGCACAGGTGACCCGCTACCAAGGCAGTTAATGCTATAGAGAAATTCTCCAGCTTACGGGGAACTATTGTTCATGTGTGGCAGATCCAGCCTTTGTTGAAGTTTACTTAGGTGATATTGAACATACCATGCGGTTTGTTATAGATTGGAATATATAAAACTATTGATATTTACTAGTAATTTCTCGAATGTAAAGCGTCTTACACTACTGCGTCAGACAGCGAAATTTTGTGAGATTCCTTTCTTAACGGATTACTTGATGACTTCATAAAAGGTACAGCTTTAAAACATCTTACGTATCATTATTATTCTTAAAATGTTTTAATAAATTGGTAATGTTAAAAGTACATAATACAAAAAACTCGTTAAAATAAATAATATGATCTTATCTTTAAAATATAACTATAAATAATTTTTATTTATGTTAAAAATGGATGCAATTTAACGCTCCAGCGTTGTGTGACTACTTTACCGTATCGTACTCTATCTATTATATACTGGTAGTATTGACAAAATTGGCTCTCAGATAGACTCTATTTGATAACTGAACGGAGTTTCACTAATAGAGTAGCTTTGAAAAGAAACTGTGAACGTATTCTGTCTGGGCTTGTACTCGCAGCACTTTGAAAGCCTTTCTTTTCAAAGGCCATTTCGGTACCGAGCTTGAAAGGGACTAGCGCTGATTGACATTAAAAAGAGCTTTATGATAAATCTCCAAAATATCATATAGGATTCATTGCAAGTTTCATCTTACATTACGTGTTATCGTGAAACAAAAATTCAGAATCTACTCATCTCTATAGGTCTCACTAAAATTAAATTAACGAACTAAAAGTTACAGAGGTAAATATTTTATTAATTCTTTACTCAGTTAAAAATAACAATAAAATATTGTTATAAGCAGTCAAAATTGTTGATGTGTAAAATACCTTTGTTATTGTGTCTGATGTTAATGTAATAGATCCCCACATAATTTATAGACATATACAAAACGTATGCGCGCTGGGAAAAAGGCTGATGATACGGTTTCAGGCAATACTGCCCTGGTTGTGAAAGATTATCATAAATAAACAAACGTGCCAGAATTTGACTCAGAAAAAGGCATCCAAAGGGCACAACGGCGGGCCTATATTGAGTGTTCGGGTACAAATTAGCATTTCAGAGACGTGTGACAAAATACCTGAGCACCGTCGACTTAATGAACGAAGAACATTGTCATTAACCGAGTTTACGGATATGTACCTATGTATATGAGGCGTGGATGTGGAGGGAAGTGAGCCGTCGCCGAAATTTAGCAATTAGGGGGTGCACTTCAGATATATTGATTAAGACAAGCTGGCAATCACCCATCCCGCCGTGTCGAGGATAACGTCGGCTCCCGTAATCCACTTATTGTAGGCAGTTTGTATTTCCTTGAGCTATGTCTCGTCAGCTTGTAGCTTGTTTAAAATTTAATGAACGATTTCCAAGGGGCTGAGTTTTACGACTGACGGTAAATGTATAATTCTCCATTGATTTCAATAATGTTAAGGAGGGAAGCATGACATGAACACAGCAATTTATATAAGTACCTGTATTGTAGATATCTAAAAGATGATCACGTACATAAAATTCCAATGCACAAGCCATTTTGTCCGACTATAACACCGAACATGTTCTTTTTTTAAAGAAAATTATTAGTAATCCGTTTCAATTGAATATCGATGTCTTTGTCGTTGAAGACTGGGTGGTTGGGGCTGATATCGCCGATGATTAGAAAGCTGACGACTATTTTGGACTTCTCATAGATACGCGGCTGTCCGGCAGGGTATCCATCAAAGTCAGCAACTTGAGCGCGTTCTCCCTTGGTAATACGAAAGTTGTCTGTAGTTTAAGAGCATTGTATTTGCTATTTCTTGTATCTTTATATTTATAGCCCTGACACGATACAAGGTTACCAATTTATATTTAAAACAAAATATGTACATGTCCCGACCGACTGATTCACCATGGCAAGAACTATACTACTGATATCAGAAACATAAAATAATGACAGAGGGTTCCTTTTATGGCGTAGGCACCCCCTAAATAAAGAGTTCACTATATCCCACCCTTAAGGGCTTTAAATAGAGGTTGAAACTTTGTTTGAAAATTTACTGTGAGAACTGACAATTGTTTTTTTTTTCATTAAAATAGAAAAACATATGTTCAACGCTTTTCCATATTCCAACCCAAAGAGGAGAAAATGAGGGACCAAATTTTGTTTGAAAATCCGCGAAATTAGTGTTTCTATGAGTATGATATTTTTTTAAGCTTCCATGCATGCTATGTAGCCAGAGGGGCCAGAAACACAATATTCTAATTCGTCACAAAAAGCAACATCTTTTGATGTTTTCAATGGGATGTTGAAGATTAACTAATATGATAAAGCTAAATGGACTATATCGGTGGGAGTGAAGTTTGAAATGTTATTCCAAGTTTAACTTGGCACTCTTCAACTTGAGGGTTGCTAACTCCCGCTCCATAAAAACTAATGGCGACTCGTTTAACGATCCGCCCTGTGTAGGCGGAGTTAACATTTTCTGGGTAATTGTGCACTTCACCTCATTCTTCAAGACGGCTTGTTACAAAAAGTTTCAAAATCGGCACAAAACTATATAGAATGGGCAATTTGTCCCCATTTCATCTTCTTTTCCCGCTTAAGATGCACTGGTTTGTATACATTGTTCTGTCATAATGCAGGACATCTCTGTTAAAAAATGACTTACTCGTACTATTTGAGAAACTGTAATCTATACATAAATAATAATATAGAGGTATTATAGGGATTTATTAAGATGGTCAAGTCACATTATGGGGTAAACAATGTGGTAAAGTCACATCAAGTAGAAGAGATCTTTAATGTATCTGAACGAAAGATCGAAAGAAAAAATAATGCAATATCGTTTAATTATAAGTATCTTCGCAGAGTAGCAATCTATATCGGAATCGATGTTAGTATTTCGAATAGATATTTACTGATATTTTACAAAAACGATCAGTATACGACCGCATACTGCTTTTTTAGATGTATATATATACACATAAGAAGTATAAATCACTATTTTACAAATATCTTCGGTAACAACCCGAGTAAAGGAAAGACTTTCACTCCGTCGTAGACAGCTATCAAAATGGCTTGCCCGTGTATCGGGATTGTCTTACAATTGGCGGACGGCCAGCGTTCTGCGCAACGCCGACTCGACTTACCACTATGGGGAGTACTACCGCGAATATAGATCATTTATTAGCATCACGATAATTGTAAAACAATTGAATAATTGAATTTTCACTTCAGAAATAGGTTAAATAATCAATGCCCGCTGTGTTTTGTCTACGACTGGTTAAAACAGTCACAGAAATGGCCAATTCTGATGCAGAGTGCCAAGGAGTGGAACTCCCGGTCGGTGAATGGACACTTTCTAGGCAAGCGTGATACATCGTAGACTGTACTTCACCATCAGTTGAGCTTTTAGTTCAACCCAAAGGGCAGAAGAAACAAAAACAAAATTATCTGGAAGTAATGAATACTAAGTGTCGCGGCTTTTTGATCATCAACCGCATTATTGAGTTTTAATATTTAATCATTCCTTATTGTGGTCTTGTATAGAGAATATTTCCCTGGAGTGTTTTAATTATTTACTACCAACTCAAACACATCAGCTTTCTGTTAATTTGATTTCAAGTAAGCTACACGGAAAGTGCTTCTACGGCTAGATATTTAACCACCGATCACTTCATAATAATTACAATAGAACGTGTTGTAACACTTAAAGAGGCAGTACCGAGCCGCCCTGACGTCGCGCCAGGATTGTCTTCCGATTGGCGGGCAGCCAACTTCCTACAGCCGATCTACTGGAGTTGCTTTTCCCCTGATAAAAAATATCACAAATGCAATAACATTGAATACATACAATTCATTCCAGTTACATTGACGTTAATGGCAAAAGCAAGAGTAGGTTGCGCTTGACAAAACCTTCTCCGAATAGGTTACGAATTACGTACATAATATTATATGTATGCATGTCTCATATTGTATAAAGAATGAAACAACGCAAAGGGGCCATTGGAGGGTTGCCATTGCCATGGTAACCCTCCGATGAACGTTCGTAATATCAGAGAAATCGCTGTTGCGTTGCCAATATTGAAGACACCATTATATGCCTAATTGAAAAAAATATAAATGAAAGAAAAAAAATATTCTTTTGAGATAAAGAAGGATTTTCTGAGGAAAAAGACGATTATTAAACTGTATTTTATATTTGTATAGAAAGTAGAGCTATTTTACATTCACTATTTTCTTAAAGTTTTTAATGAAAAATAAGAGTTATAAACGAAACACATTTCTAAACAAACAAGTGGCACTACTACGCACCTTTAATGGAAACAATTTTAAACGAAGCAATCAAAGTTTTACTCGTACAATTATAGAAACATTGAAATGTCTTGTATCCGTAAACCTTCTTGAGTGTTTGACATAATAAGCGCTTTACGTACAAATATGTTAGAGGGCATATATTAATATTTCTAGGGGCTGCCCTCGAGAGGCTTTTAGGCGTCCTCCGAGAGGTTCAAGCATATTCAATGGCCCTACGGCAGGCTCATTCCGCCACGTCAGAACAGCGCCAAGTACAGGAAATGCTGAGCAGCTTTCGAACCTTAAGATGCTATCGAGACAGCGTTATATTACTATCACGTTTCGACATTGTAACATTACTTCTTAATGGTAATCTAAAAATGTACTTTGTACAAAAGCGCAGGATTTATAAACACACAGCGCAATAGGTTGTATACAGTTATTGTTAAACGATATTAGAAGGACTAAATTTGATGCGAAAGAAAAATGTAAAATAAATTATATGTTACTGTTTCTTAACGTTACGAAAATATACTTTTATGCTGGAGACGGGCAACCCGTGCGTGAAACAACCGTGGGAAGAGCGCGGAACAATATTAAATTATACTTTGTTTTGGTACATTATCGATGTTGTAGACCGAAAGAGATAAGCCGTAACAGATTAGTACACTGTTTTATTTGCGTAAAATAAACATAATATGTTAGATCGTTCATTAGGTAATCGAAGACAAGTAATAAATGTGTTTGTTCTGTAATTGTTTGTTGTTTCCATTTAAGTCAATCAAAGATCCAAATAAAATGTAGTAGGTATATATGGTACAGATCACTAGGTTTTTATTTTACTTGGAAAATTGTCAGTAGTAAGGCCTCGTAATTATTTTACGTTGACCTTTAGAATAGTAGGTACTTATTGAAGAAAAGAGAGCAAGCAGCTTTATATTTTCTGCAAGCGAAAGTTTGTTCACAGATGCTACTTGGAATAGCAATGAGTCGAACGGATATGTCAGTTCATATTTACTTTCGCACTAATGGGTCAAAATAAAGCAAAAAATCCAAAAGACATTCACATTCAAGAGCCAGCGCCTGCCTCACTGATTTTCTTTGTATGTAAAAATATGTTTATACTTATTCAACATTTAATAGGCCTCTTTTTTCATAAATAAATGACCGTAAATACTTTTCTGTAGTCTATAAAAATTGACAATGTATGTTTTTATTTTAAGTAGATTGTGGTAATTTTAAAATCGTTTAACATTATTTTCACTAAAACAGGATTTTGCAATTAGCCACTAGTTATTTAGTGTCTGTTTCTTTAATGACCTAAGTCAATGCTCAAGCTCTCACAAAATAATTATATGAATTTTACGATTGCTTGCATAAAAGCAACCATGAAGAAATAAAAATATGTATTCATCTGGATAGCCAAAGTTAAGTTTAAATTAAAATTACATGTAGTGTTTTCGAACATGTACCTTTTAAAATGTAAAGTAGAGGTCAAAGTAAACATTTACAATGTGTGGATCCATTATATTCCACAATTTAATTTGAAACTCAAAAAAATAACACATACATTTTTGTTAAACAAAACAGAAATCTGAAAATTTATCAATAACGTATCCGCCATCAATGAACCATCATTAAAATTGTCATCTACTTTCGATCGCCGTCCAACGACATAATACACGTCATGCTTATTGACACAAATTGCAAATCAATTTCTTGTGCGCCTCAATCATCTAGCCAGTCAGTGAAAGCTACATTTACGTCTGTGTATATTATTACAATGTAAGTATAACGTCCATTTCACACATATGGAAATATTGTCACATTGTTGAAATCTATGAACGAAGCGGTTCTCCGCAGACGGCTTCCGCTTCGAGTGAAACGCAACCTAACTGTTATTGCCCGTCATTTTGCTTGATATTATTTTTCATATTCTAAACTTTAAAACCATACATGTGCAAATTGGAATAATTTAAGTTTTATCCTAGACCCTCTATGAGATGCGGGCTGTTGCAGGAGACCAAAGAGAAAAAGGACAACGTGAACTGATTGAATTTAATAATAAACATAATAGTTATACGAATAGGTAACTGGTACAAAACGTGTTATTACGAGCGAGTAATTGTTTATGCAAACAGTCCAAATGCGTAACTTGCACCTCATTTTCAAACATTTGTATATATTAATTACTTGCAACATAAACATTACGTCGGTTACGTATTTCATGTTTTACCTTTATTTTAAGTAAGCGTGCTTACTTCTCTATTTGGGGAACTTTTAATTAATATTTCTATCTTTATTTTAATTATTATTTCTATCTTTCAATGAAAACGAAAACAAGAATGTTAGACAATATCGAGTTCATAATATCGGTACAAATGTTCTGATCTGTTCTTGATATTATTTTAATTGATAATTATGTAATAAAAATACAGTTAAGTAGCACATTAGACTACACAACATGTTCATATATCCTACTTCAATAGAAAGATGTTGGAACATAGATATAATTTGTTACTGTAAAGACATTTATTATATGATGATTTGTAGGGTTCGCGCAAGATGCAAGGGAACAATGTGATGCTTAATGACGTCAGCGGCTGCGTCCGGAACCCAGGACGCCTGGGAAAGAGCCGCCCGCCCCCGACTACTCCCAATCCCGACGTCAATTATTGTCAACTTGTCGCATTTTTTTACTTACATCAACACTTCATCACTCTGTCAGTTGACGTTACATTGGTATGCGTCGTCGGTCGCGTCGTGCTCATTAAAAATATACCCAAAAGATACGAGTATTGATGCAAAAACAAAGTCATACAAAATAGATTTTATCCTTTAGCGTACGAATATCGTACATAACGCGGGGAAATTAGTACGTCACTAAACAGCTTCCATGTAAAAACCTTTTTCATGTACAACCACTAATCAATCGTTTTTAATATCAATTCTAAGTAATAATATTACTAGTTGACTGTGACTAATAAAATCTAGTTACATTTAGAAAATATTATTCGTGTTACGTTATATTTTGCGGTCACTTTTGAGTTTTTACCTCAACGGCGGGCAACAGCAAATAATATAATTAGCCATTAGAATGCCGATTTGCATGCAAGAGTTCATTACGGAGGAATTAGAAAGCGCTTTACAATGAAGTTTGTTTTTCTTTTCATTAAACGTCAATTATTATGATTTCACTTTGGTCACTGCCGTTATTAAAAACATTTTTCCAGTCTATCTCTGATTTCTGCTGACAACGATGCGTTTTAAATTATGTACGGAAGCCATTTTTCTTAACTTTATAGTGCTCCAATGTGTCTTATGACAATTATAAATTGTGATACACATTTATATACAATATTATATGTAATAATAATACATCGCATAGACAATATTATATTCAATAGAAACGGTTAATGTAAAAATATTTTTATAGTCAGCATGCTGTTATCGAGAAACATACAGTTTATAGAAATTCCATTTCACCATTGCAAATCATTACAGGTACGTACATTTATTTCATACTTTTCATCTCAACAGCGCTAGAAAATAATTAATTGCCTCGTTTATAAAAGCACGCATGAGGTTTTACGTCTGAGTAAAAAAAAAATATTCTGTCTTTATTCATATGTGGCGTACATATTTTATGAGTTAATTTCTTATTGGTATACGTAGTTACCGTTATGAAATTTTAAAAAGAGATTTACCTTCCAAGTCCTTTGGTTAAATTGAGACTTTTCTAGTTTGAGAAACGAATTGTAATACAGCACTTATTTCCTGATACATCTTTAGCAAAATTTGACAACACAACACCGTATTTATAAGCCGTTGAAGTTAAGTCTCAATTAGACCTAGCAGTTTACAAAATCACAAAGTCATATAAGAGAAAATGAAACAAAACCTGAAAATAATAATGAAAACAAAAAATCTATAATATAATAATTGTTCCGAAAATAACTTTCGTTTTAATGCTTAACTGCAACAAACATTATTTTACGAAGATAAATAGACGGCCTGCAAGTTTCTACCTAAAGCTTTTATTTACAGTTCAATAAGAAAGTTACCAAACATACATATGTGTATCCCGTGTATAGATAACATAGCTGATTCAATCTTCTATCACACTACGGTATTTGTGTTATAACTTTTTACGGGGAAATACATTTTTTGTGTATAACATGGTAATCGTATATATTGTCGTGTATTTCTTGTAATATATAAAAAGTTAAGGAGATGTGCACAATGAACAGTAAATTTTCGTGCCTATTAACCTTTAAACAAGTTCTCGTGGAACCTTCCTTTTGCCAGCGGGCCATAAGTAAGGTACCAATCAATAATAAGTAGTGTCAGATCTACTAATAAGGTAGAAGTTTTTATTAAAAATCTTACATGTAAATAGACTAACCAAACAACAAATTTTTGTGTGACGTTTTTGTGTTAACATAATGTCGTTTATCTTTACCCACATTAGAGAAATTACATTTTATATATACTCGTAATTACTTTACATATTTCTTTCATGAACTCGTAGTCTCTAAGTATATAAAGGATACTTCGCTATTTACAGAAATCTTGTAGATTACAATCCATTTCGTCAAAAGCGAGCCGGTGAACAGAACGCATTTAGAGACAACAACCTCAGCTGCAATCAATATCTTCAAAGCAATTCTAAATTTACTTCCAATCTCTTAAGTCCCGATGAAAGTGGTTATTTCAAAAAGCTTCTACCTATGTTGGAAACGTAAAAATCATAAGTCATGCGTCTAGTTAATGAAACGAGTGAAAGCGAACAATATATCATTGATTTCTAAAACGAAAACGTACATACAGTATTCGTTTCAATGAGTTTTCATTATGAAACAGTCTCCATTTTGAAATATGTTGTTGCAGTAATATCAGTCTTAAAGTGAAAATTGTAATATCACTTCGTCTGATAGCTTTGATATTCAACTTGATACACATATATCAATGGTTATCGCATGATTTAAAACTCGGTACATTGTTACTGTTCGGTTAGTCAAAGTTTGTATACAGTATACGTCTGTAGGGGTAAATCAATGAATTATTAAGTGCCACAGACTGGTAGCTCCTCTGGTGTTGCAGGTTTCTATAGGCGACGGTGGCCATTTACCATCAGGTAGCCTGTCTGCCTGTTGGCATGCTTTTTTGAAATAAAAAAAAGTGTGCTATGATCTCTTAAATTTCATAAATACATTAAAAATATACCCGTACCTAACGTGCGCATGCTTTCCACTAACGTTATAAACTGTTGCCGTCAATAAAGAGAGCGCTAACACTGGTTTATTACTTCTCAGTAACACTATCCATTATTGAAATTAAAGCGCTTTGGTAATAATATACGTTATATGGGGCACACTATTTACATACGCAATAATAAAATATTTGTACATATGTTGCAATGCGTTGCACATTTGTGTAATATATTTATACTTTTCAATTTGTTGCTATTGTTAATGTTAACTTCATATCAGCGAGACACATTAACCATTTCTAATATTAAAAAGCAACGTAGAGAAGAGAGATTCATATAGTTTCTTTTACGAGTATGTATCAAACAAGAACTGAACACTGGGAAAACCGTTAGGCGTCTGATCTGTTCTTTTTATTTTATGTTAACTATAACAAAATAACTGTAACTGAACGCAGTAATGCCTTAAATGATGGGTTGTCCCATTATTCACAACAGCAATTGACGTGATATACAAAAGTGAAAGGAAGCAATGGATATTGTTTCAGAGCGATGAGAGTGATTTTTGAAACGAGTTTATATAACAAACGATAACGATTTTATTCTCAATATCTCTAAGCAGATGCAGTTTGGTTTTATGACTTGCGATGAAAATAGAGGTCTTTAGCAATAACTATTGTGTTCGCAAACATTTCTCCTTTCTACACGATTATAAACATGATAGTTATTTTAAGTATCGTCAATACTTAAAGATAAAACTTTATTTAGTATTTTGTAGTTTTAAGCAACAGCAAATGTTTCACGACTTGAATTTTGTCATTAGTTGTGTAAAGGTACTCAACAGTTATTGTTTGCCTCACGATATACACCTTAATTAATTCAGTTTACTGGTACTGTTTGTTATTTCAATGCGCTTAAATAGTAAAATAAGGTAATGTGAAGCTCTCCCTCTAAATGTAAGTTATTTTAGTGTATAAATAGAATAATTTTAATCCAAAACTATTATATTTGGTCGTAAAAACATCCCTTGGTGTTTTACGCAAATTTACATAGATTCTAAGTTTTACGCGATATCCCTTCACATATGTACATACGGTGTATTTACGAGTTTATAGTCTATTTAAAATTAAATATATAAATTGCTACATATTCGAGACAGTAATGTCGGCCCAGGGGCCAAGATGCGAACGCGAGTGCTCTAATGAATTCACTTAACGTTACATAGGCACGTGACGAAAACTTAGGCAGGCATCCCGCTAACTACGTGTCCGTTCACCTTAGAAATTTTGTACATTTCTGTAACATTACAGAATATACGATTATTATTTACATAACCACTTAGGTACGTATGAGCACATCAATGGTAATTCATCGTGACACTAAATATTCGATAACAATTTACCTTCCACATTAATCAAGTCTACATTAATTACCTACCAGTCGTGGGACACACATTCCCTTTCATAATAAAGGATCAGTAGGTGCACGTTAAATGAATGTCAGAATTTTTTAAACTGCTTAATGCAGATTTACTACATCCGTTGAAACATGGCGGATATGAAAAATGTGAAATAGTATGAAGATTTTTTAAGAATAAGTCGCCCAGTACAATTTTAAATTCATAACGGTGCTCATCTTTGACTTTATCGTAAGTATCGCCAGTGACACTTTTCATTATTATTTTATAGCACTTTAATTAATCCGCCAGATCTGGTACGAGTACATTTCATTTTGTTTTTATTTAACGACGATCATTACGATCCAACTAAAGGACGTTGATCTTAAAACTAACATGTTTCTCTCCTTTGTTATCTACTTTCACTCGTCCACATGCCTTTATACGCATCCACATCTCCCTGCGCTTCCTGACGACCACTAGACTCTCATACTGTCGGCGGGACTTACTGCGAGCAAGGCCGACACATTGCTCTTAACTTTTAACTTCGATCGAGAATCATACCTTAGTCGCATTATCATCAACATTCTTCATACTTAAGTTGGATCTGTTGGCGGATGAGTCGGCGCGAAGACGCAGTGAGTCTAGCATTCCCTGTAATGGTTGTAGGACCGGTCTAGCGCGGCTGTCGCGTCTAGACGGCGGGTCGGATCCCTATCGGTCTCTGTAAAATTATGTGACGCGGGCGGTAACGTACTACCGCTGTTAGATATCCTAAAAATTTCGATTAGCGGGTATTTTTCGGCGACTCAACGTGTTAAAGAATCAGTTACTTAGTATTACCCTATAATTTAGTTATATACTCGTATTATGTCGGTTATCTGTTTCGTTTTTAAACTGCTCTGCAGGGCATAAATAGTGTTTAAATCATTTAAATTTGATTTTCTTCTCAGGAACAGTGACTTGTGTGGATATTAATATGGAAATGTATTTTAGTGAATACATAAAAAATCTTAAAAGTAGCCTAATATTATGAAAATCTTTTGTTTTCAAAGATAACTATTTAATCGTGTTATAATTTGTAAAAATAGTGCTCTAGTAAACGGCGATCAATACATAAGCAAATGAAATATTAACGCATACTTAAGCGACACTGAAATTATATTGTAAACAAATACCAAAACACACACTGCTATAAACGCGAACAAATATAATTTGGAAGTGAACAATGCAACCGCAGCGGCCTGTAAGAAGCATTTTACAATACACCACCACAGATATCTAGATCAAACGGACAATGCATTCTTTACGAAACTCGTTAGTAATTTGTAAGGCGTTAGCATCTTTTCTCTGCGGTGAGAGTGCGCTAAGTGGCGAAACTGGCGTCGACAATGGAACAAGGTTCGCTATCGGCAGGGCAGGCGCTATCTGCTGCGGGTCATCGCGCACCAACCTTTCACCGGCGACTTGGCTCGGCGCTTAGCGCTGCAATGATTGTATGTCATCGGAATCACTGATACGCCGCGGTCGCTTTTTGTCCACTTTACTCACCCCAGCACTTCTCATGATAGGTCACTGGACTAGTGTAATGCAGGAACGGGATTGCGCAAAGCAATATACAATATGCCATTGTGTGTTAGTCACAGTCGACTTATTGAATAAATCAAAACAAAACTATTCCGATGAAATATTGACGCTCCAGATAACTTGTGAGTTTTATCTTTCGGACAGTAACACACAAGTATATTGTGGATACATATTATCATCAGTTGTTAGAGCGGTATCAATAACGAGAATACTGATATACGTGTTTGCCTTCAATGTTAAAATTTTAATATAATGTACACTTTAACATGGGTAATTCTAGTTCAGAACAGTATTAAAAAAAACAGAACATATAAGTACTTACAAGTACAATTTGTATTTTGTTAAATAAGCAAAAAATAAGGTATTTGGTTGGCTAACACATAGTATAAATATGTACATATATATTACATTTTACACCAGTGATGTCACAATTTATCGTGATAGGTCTAAAACGAGGCGTCATCATTGACCATTTAGTAACGGCACTCAACTTCTTAACTAAGAAGACGATGAGCATCAATTACGTCGATTTATGGCTTCTGCGAGTGACGTCATACCTTGTCATCCTTCAACAAAGCAACGTCAGAAGCAGCTGTTTCGTAACGGGTGTAAGTTTGACTTAAGGCCGGTTCAGACTACGACACTATACACCGTACACTCAGTGTATACATCGAATGCCTGTGTATAAACACGAGTGTCTGTAATTGGTAAATTTATTGTGACACAATATTTATTGTCGCATCAACCGCTGTGTGAACACGTTG
>DWQT01002856.1:0-13378 GCA_018244895.1 Myscelus amystis hages | reverse complement strand
GTCACTAGCTGAGGTGCTTCACATATTTTCTGATTATCATTTACATATAATAATATCAGCATTGAAACAACATGACGTAAATAAGTGCAATAGGCACAATTCGATTTGGACGAATTGTCGAAATCGCAACTGCAGAAATTGTTCAACTTTGATTTACATCGTATCACGAACGACAATGGGTCGCTGAAATAAAGCGTCAACTCGGACCAACTAGACGTCAAACAATGCGACTATTTGACAATAGGTATATGTACATATAGGCAACCTAAATTATAAAGCTGAAGAGTTTGTTTGATTGTTTGAACGCGCTAATCTCAGGAAATATTGGTCCGATTTGAAAAATTCTTTAAGTGTTAAATAGCTCATTTACCGAGGAAAGCTATATGTAGGCTATCAGAATTTCATAATGGCAATAAGTAAAAATATAGTATATATGAATTTAGATATTCCAAGGATAGCAGGGATTTCTGGGTATAGGGAAAGGAGAATTGTTTTACTCCGAAGGACACCTACGCCACTTTCGTATATCTTATTTGAGCTATACAATGTTTTCGCCATTTATTCCACTTTTGATCCGACAGTTTAGTTGATCGAAAGAAAAGAGACTTATTTTTAAACACGTAATCTCTACAGACGCACACCATGATTATACAGATGTTACTCGTAGTTTCATAGCAATTGGTTTTTACCAAAATTTCCTATATTTGGTTGCGTGTGGAAGCTAGCCATGATGCCTTTGTGAAACCTGTAGAAGTCACTCAGGCAACAACATTTCGGTATATTATTTTACTGTTCCATCACATAAATAATACTGTAACATTTGCATTAGTAGTAGGTACTCTTTTTTTGAAGAAACAGGTTAGTTCTACACGTAAAGCAAGAGAAATTATTGAGAAATTAATGAAAAGGAAACTCCAGTTGCCGGGCTGGGTCTCTCTACATTCCGAGGCCGCTACTCGTATTTCACCAACGCAACCCAAAGATATGCACGGCGCCAACTAACCCAGCGTCGGCAGGATCTCGACACGTTCTGTGTTCACGAGGTAACGACTAACGACCAGTCAGTGTAAGTACAGTAGATTTTGTATTCATGGGCGTATCGCTTTATTAAGGAGAACGATGGGACCAAGGTTAAAATATGTAGGTACAAAAATTCTAAGCGCTACAGACTGAAGATTTAATGCGTAACAATTTTTCTTTTTTGCAAAGTACATTTGCCTACATTTTCCTCATTTTGTTCGTTTCAAATATATTTTGTTAGTTTTCAATTGTACTCTCTCAGTAAATAAATTTCAAATTTAAACATACACCTATTACGTATTTCATTCGTTTTGCTATTTTTGTGTGCGCACCTGTTCCGTTAAATGTTACGTAATATAGGTATTTAAATGTACTCATGCTTTTCACTTTATTTCGTTTAGAATTCAGTGAAAAATTCAATCTGTTTTTTTAAATCCATTAGTCATATTTGCGGTGGATGTCATTTCAATATGAGAGCATCCGAAAAATATGTACCTATCCGACTTACGTACATAAACGTACATAACACAATAGCTATTTCTCCAAACCACTGTGCACTTCTTCAGTTCATTGTTTGAGCAAAACAGAAGTGCGTATTAGTAGTTAATCGCGCCACTTGAATACACAATGCATTGGGTTGACGTCATTGCTCTGCCATTTGGCCACGCCGTTGTTAATAACATTACATAGAGACTACGTATTTTTAGTCCATCACATTACTAGAATACATAATGTGGTAATGACGTCATTGGTTTGCCAGCTGGCAGTATCTTTGATTGGACTCTGAATTCGGGGCGACATTTCATAGTGGCTTCATCCGGGTGGTCACAAGTTATGCCACCCGTAACGCCATCTGTAGCGCTTACGTGATCAAAACATTTTTTCCCGTGGAAATGCGATATTTTTTTTACAAAAGATGTAGCTTATGTTATTCATCAGCCCTCCAACTATCTTTATGCCAAAAATCACATCGATCCATTGCTTCGTTTTGACTTGTAAGAAAGACAAACAACATTAGTATGAATGCTAAGTTAGTATTATAAGACTACTTGTATTTTATTTTGTGGCAGAAGGCTAGAATAGATACAAATGTTTGTGTTTTGGGCAAGGTTAGAAAAAGTCTGTATACTATAATAATAGGGCCCGAAATTCTGAGGATGCCGTTGGTATGAAAAAATAACACACATAATGATATATACTCCCAAACAAATAAAGGTCAGACGTGTATAAGAAAACAGCTGAAACAAATAAAGTACCTAGCATTGTTTATAAACTAGTAAAATTGAATTTCAGTGGGGCCGCTTGTTATTAGTTAAACGCGTCTCATGAATACACAATGTGTTAATCCCGACGACGGTAATTTGCGGAGTGACGAAGATTTTGGTGCGGAGAGTTCTCGAACACTTCACATATAACTAGTAAGAAGTAATCATTTCTAAGAAACTAATTTCATTATCGTTTTCGTGGAACCTTTAGTTCGTTGAATGATTTAACGAAACTTCAGTGATAATATATCCTAATCCTAAAGTAACTTTGGTTTCATCTACTAGTCGCACGTGCGCGTGTACCTATATACATTAAGTAACACACATGTGTTACCTACCTACCACTACATAGTGGTAGGTAGATACAGCATTTCCATCTGCTATTGACAAACTACTTTCGATTCTTCTGCTTGCGTAGCCCACTTCAAACCAATCAATATTTCATCAACGTTATGGTTTGTAAATACCTTTTAAACACAAGTCTATCTCGAGTCTAAGTTTATCTAAATTTTAAAGAGGTCGAATTTATATAATATGTTAGTTTTTTACCGAACTAAATAATGACTGTTTTGTAATGTTATTCTGTAGATGAACTATTCGTGAATTATATTTATACCCATTATGTTCCGAACTCGTCAATGCGCCCGGCAGATCCCTCTTTTAATGCTAGAATTAGGATGCAATCAGATTATGCTAATGGAAAAATGTTCCCAAAGACAATAACGTATTTCAGGCTTTGTTATTTTTCCAACTTGAAAAACGCTGGATTATCCAGAATGAAGGAGATAACGTGTTGGCACAGGGATAATCCATTTAATGTAAGTACACAAAGGTATAAAGTAAACGTTAATAAGCTCAAAAACGCTACCATTTCAGAAGTAATGCCTTTGAAGCGAACGAGAATCGATTAAAAAAAGTAAAGGTGTAAATGAGGCTTTATTTTCGAAGTTCAATATATATCTTGGTGGGGATATAAAAAGGTAAAAGGCCATTTTTTATATTTTCGATTCCCGCAACGGCCGAGATATCAGATAATAAATGATTTATTTACATACTTATCATTTTGGATCTGGGTACTTGTGTATTTGAGGGTTTCTGTTTCCATGACAATCACGACGCAAGCAACCCCAGTGTCAAGTATATGGGGTTATTGTTATTGAAATTCAACCTTGAAAATACCTGTCTATTTGCCTGGTGTATATATTTTCAAAGTTAACAATCAATTTATATTGTGAGATTTTTACATTGATTATGTTTTTATCTGCCCTATTACTTACTCTATAACGTTGTGTACATATAAAACATACATAATATCCAAAAAGGTGTCATGTTAGCGGTCTGCCGAATAGGACATGTTCGTCATTTTATTGACCTTTTTGTGTAAATGTATTTATCACTTTCGTTTCAAACCCTCGGACTTCACAGTTCCATCACTCAAATAATCAAAGGGCTTTTTAGATCTGATGGACGGAGGTTGTTCGCAAGCCGGGCCCTCAATTCTGTTTACAAGTAAATAACCAACAACTTAACCATAAAATCCCCATAATCCGTTGATTCCCACAATCGCCGAGTTAATTTACGGGTGAATAAAGCGTTGGCAGATAAATCGTCGAGATAGCGCGCCCCCGCCCCCGCGCGCGCCCCCGCCCCGTCGCGCGTCGCTAATGTCCATTATCGCGACTGTTTCCACATCTAATGAGTATATTAGCTGCTAAAAGTGTCGTCATACGCTACTTTATAGACGCTGTAGATATAAGTAGGAAATTGCATCTTTTATTTTGATAATCTTGAGATAACTCACACACTATCCAAACTAGGCAGAACCTGCAATCGGATGTCTATGTATAACTGATGACATATGTATGTACGTACAAAAATATCTCAATATATAATTACGTGATTGGTGAATTTAAAAACCAGACACAGTAAATACCATGGTACTTATTTTTAATTCGAATATCTCTTAAATTACGAAATATGAACAATTTATAATCTTTAATGAAGCTGTGCTTTACTCTGTCTGTGTTATGTGCAAATTTAAATATTTATGTAACATATTGACATGATAATTAACGTAACAGATAGTTACATAATCTATCTACGTGATAAAATTATTTGTTAGAAGCAATCCCATAATTATTTTAAGTGTCAGTAAATATGTACAAAACATATTTGTTTTGATAACAAGATATAACACAACTGAGTTTCAACAAATGCATAGGTTAGGATAATAATTGTCGTGAAGATAAAACCACGAATTTCTTAGTACTGCATCGAGTACGAGAGAACATCGAATAGAGTAGCCAGTTTATTGTACGAGTATCCGCCACAGTTATGGGTGCTCAGCCTACTATCGTACTTACTGGCACAGATAAAGATAATCGAAGGACCAGAAAAGGTTTAGCGGAGGAGGAAATCGATACAACAGATATAGTCGAAAAAAAAATTAGCAAAAAAGTCATAATTTAAATTGAGTGTTATTATCGGCTGTTCTACATAAAAAGAAACGAGAGAGTCGTGCACCTGCAATAGCAGTTGCAGTTAATATGAGTTGACAAAACGCTGGAACGGGGTAAACTTTTACTAGAAATTGACGCTGTGATTTGACTGCAATGATATAAAGACTTAGAATCCAACAAAGTGCAGACATCAAACTCAATACAAAACTGCCTCCTGAGCCTGCGTATGCATTACCGCGTAGTACTTCAATAATTTAGGCGTTAAAATCCGTGTGGAACTTAGATTATTAAGTTGTGTGGATCATAATACTTATTTAGGATTTACTTTAATTGTAAGTCGACAGTAAAGTATATTAACAAACATCCCAATGATATTTGAAATGTATGATATATAATTCATTTTGTCTGATCTTGTTTAAAACGGTATTTTAAAAAAGCTGCCCGGTCAGCGTCCATTATATTATTATTTGCCACAGTCATTTGCCTAATCTGAATCCCGGATCCCATTTTGTGGCCGAAATCCATTTACGTTTGTATAGT
Organism: Myscelus amystis hages; assembly: GCA_018244895.1. Classification (NCBI taxonomy): domain Eukaryota; kingdom Metazoa; phylum Arthropoda; class Insecta; order Lepidoptera; family Hesperiidae; genus Myscelus; species Myscelus amystis. The sequence continues at coordinate 8,094 of DWQT01002856.1, read as the reverse complement.
TCAAGCTTAAGTAATTCCAGCTGACATAGGAGTTTGGGACAAAGCCGTTATTATGCCTCCAAACAATGGAGTCTCTAAACCCGAAATGGATTTCTTTCAAGTTCACAACTCCCTAATTGCCCGCCTTTATATTGACGTCATATCCCACGGAAATGCTTGAGATCGTGCGGCGTGGAGCGAGGAAAATTTATGCTATCTCGAATTTATTATTGACGTTATTTTAACAAAATCATTTTGCAACTAGCCGGCTTTAGCTACGGACGACGTCTATCGGGTAATTGATAGCGATGTTTGTTGTACTCTTTGGTATTTAGTTATTGTCTTATACTCGTACCTATGTCATTTCAAGAGTCAATGATGAAAATCATAACTAGTGCATCCAAATCCCCTACATGGAAACATTATTGTTCAAAGAGTAATCCTTGCTGTTTTATAAAGAGGCGGCCGATTATTGACTTATGTAACAGTAACTCGGTTTACATTAATAAATCATTGAAAACCGAAGATTCCTCTAAGTTAACGTGAGATATTCTTGTCACTACACTTGTGTTGCGGATCTATAAGCGTGTGAGTTTCAGGTTTCTGTACCTCTCTATTACGTCAGGCTCCGTTAATATAATTGAATATTTCGATACTGTGTGTGGGTTTTGTTTGGCTGCGAGATGGAAACTTTCCCACCGACCTAACCGCGCCAGTGCCCGATCAGATTCCGCGGTTTACTTTGATCTCCGCCGCGTGTACTGTAAACAGATTTCCCTGTCTCAAGGACGTTTACGATCAAACCGTTTATTATGACGGAAAACTTGAGCGTTTCAAACAATTTGCGTAATGGCTTCAATTTATGCTTCGGCCCGGAACGTCTTGCCTGCAGCGATTTAGATATGCGAGTAATACGTACTGGGCGAGGCATTGAACCACCAATTAAAGTATCACCTAAAAACAATACAATGTCAATAACGCTCAACTTTAAAAACATCCGAAACAGCAAAATTGTAGAAAACATGACATTTCATCTTCTAAGCACTCCCCAAAAATCAGGATATTATTATTATCATCTAAAGTTTAAGTTCTCAGACATAATATCGGCGTTGATTTATGAGATTGTGACAATGCTATCGTAAATCTTGGCATCGCATTGTAAATTTTATTCCCTGTCATAAATTCTACCATTAATCTTATTGATAATTCATGGTGCTACGTTTTATAGGGTCCCTTATAGTGATTGTGTAAAACTAAATTCAGAAGTAGCTGCTGAATCCTGTCGATCTATTCAAACGATCTCTGCCTTGAATAAAAAAGAATTTAATAACTAAAGTTACCCTTAAAGGCACACATGTAAAAGCTGCGTAAATAGATCAGCTAATAAGTAGTGATTGTTATCTGACACTAACAGTACCAAATGAGTCGTTAATGCGTCATTAAGTTGGCGTGGATAGTGTTCCGTCTGGCGCCTTCCATGAGAGCCTTCAATCATATCAACTAGTCATGGCAACATTTATTTCATTTACTTCCTACACATACTACATACATGTGTATATACAAGTATGAATGGGAAAGATAAACAGATAAGAAAAGATATACAGGTGTATAAGATAAGTGAACAGAACGGTTATCCACATAATAGAGCTGGGAGATTTAGCGATTTAATTCCCTGAAAAAGAGTGAGAGTAATATTTTCAGCTATGTACAAGTGTATTGTCCGCTTGAATGCTTGATCCGATCAGGTTTATCTCACGCTTAGGGTGTAACGTAACTTATAAAGGAAATAGGTTTTACTGATCTGGGGACTCCTTATTTTGTAAAATGTTTCATCCATTCACAGTGGAGATTAGTAATATCATCAGTACCAAAATATGTTTGTTGGAAAAACGAACTGACTTGTGTTGTAAAGAGAATGTCTTTACATCTGGGAATGAACAAAGGCTACATGTTATTGGAAAATATGCGTGATTTCTCTTTGGTTCAGGAAAAACTGCACGGGTCATGTCCGCTTCAAATTCGGCAGATATTTTTTAAACGTCATCTCTGTTTATACAACGTATATCCACAGGGAGGTATGTGATTTTATTGATTCTCACTTCTGAATTTACAAAATTAAGTGCGTTTTGTAATTTACTGTTCACAAATCACTCGCTTTAACGGCGGAGGAAAACATCGTGAAGAAACCTCTATGCTTTCGAGTATGTTATAAAATGCTTATATATTTTCCGACTTTTGTGAAATTTGTTAATCCGCATTCTGTTAGTGCGGCGGACAACCTATAGGCTTCTCATTCTGAGAAGAGAGCCGCGTCGAGTAGTAAAACATTCAAAAAGGTTTTGTTCGCTGATATTGACGTATCTATCCACCCGGCGAAATGTATTCAATGTATTGCGGCCCTAGCGGCATCGCGGCTGCTCCAACAAATACGACGATGTTGGTTCGTACACATACACAAAATAGAATTATATTATTCTATGAAATTAGTAATTAAATTGTGTTAATATTAAATTAATTTCGGCTAAAACTTAAAAACCTCAATGCTAGTATTTGTGGTAAAAACTAACGAACGGAAAGTTTAAAATATGTCAAGGGCCGGTCTCACAGTCACAAAAGTTCCAATTACACTACGCGTAACTTAATTAAAAGTAAAAGCCTGTGTCACATTTTACTACGACCACGTAGGACAACATTTTTGCCTAAATTGTGGGTTCGATTTCAGCCTACGGTCTATATTGGTGCTAGGAACATGACATGTGTTCGAATAAATGCAACTACACACACATTTACAAAATACTTAGGATTCGAACCCACTTCGGTCGGGCTTTTAGATGTGTTAAATAATATACATTGAATACAAATGATAGTAAGGAATAGCTTTCCAGTAGAAATGAACGTAGCAGATGGCTTGTTGCTTGATATCTCATTTCCAGATCTGCGAGCGCACTATAAATATTTCAAATAGACACTTCGAAGGCTTCCCCTCGTCTAAATAATGTATACGAGTGGGCACTGCGGCCCCACTATCGCGATACCTGGTTGTGCAGATCCGCAATCGTAATCGTATGAACGAAATAATGTAAATATATCGCACGAAAACATTCAGTTCCTACCTGTACAGCCCTATATTACATAAGTTCTGATATTTCTTGAATCAATATCTATACTGATTTAAAAGAAATAAATCAGTTTATTCGCAGGCTTCGTTTGCCCAAAGAAAAGTATAAAAATATAAAAAACAAAGAATTAAAAAAAAATGTGCAATTGAATCGACAAAAGGGATTAATAAAAATATTTACGAAATTCACAATTGGAGGCGATTGTACTCGTATATAAAATGTTCAAGATTATCAAACGCGATTTAATTTGATAAAATCTCAACGTAAAACGCTTTCGAAAAGTTTGCATTGTTTACAATTTCTTGCGAAATAAAAGCCTATTTTATTTGAAAAGTATTCCTTTGTCCATATTACACAGGCATATCCATAAACATACTTCGACGCGCCATTGTATGGAATTCAAATGCCGGCAGTATTGTCTGAAACGGATCCTGCCCTTTGTGTGTCGTGAAAAATTCTAAAATATCTCTTTTGTACGGATAGCTGAAACCTCTTAGCGCTTGCACTCGACTCACTAGTTGTTTCCGCCAATTACATAAGAAGGTAAAGGCCAAAACAAAAGGGAACCGGTCCACAAACATGGATAAAAAGTTACTGAACTGTTTTTCCTTTGTCTGTTCATAATATATTGATTTTTAAACTAATAACTTTATAACATCTAAAGGAGAATATTAACGTAGGCAAGTGTACGCAAAGCTGTTCGTGCCAGCAGGGCATGGCACGTGGAGCGGCTTAGTGTGTTCGGCCGCTAATTCCCTTTGTAGCGATATTTAATTGAATTTTCTTAAATTATCCCGGAAACGCCTCGAGCTTGGGTGCCTAATGATCGAGAAAATCGCCTCTTTGTAGCCGTTGGCTACAAAGGAAAGTGCGTAGGAAAGCCAATTGGTGTAGCAGATGAATAAATATTGTTGCCAACGTCATTTTAACATCCAATAGTGGTTTAATTTGGAATCAGTTAAAAACAATACAATTAGGACTCTAATGAACATCTCTATTTCATAAACCTATGAGGGTAGGTACAATAAAATATTACTGGAGCACTTTAGCAAAAAGTTTCAGAGGCTATATTTTTAGAGTAATTGCCATTCGCGCAGTTACTCCGGCGATCCGTCCGGAACAAAGCGAGCGTACCGAGCAAGCGGCTATCTGCTTCGAATCTAGGCAAGCAAATGCTTGTATTGTAACGGGACAGCTGATAAACATACATATATACATACTATACAGTACCTGCAAATGGGCTTATCACACAAATGTGTGTCCTGTGTCGTATTCGAACCCACTACCAGTCAACTACTCTTGCAGTAGTAACGTTACACTGTGGAGACCTTTTACATATTTTTTCACAACTTGGCCTAGATCTATTCTGGCATTTCGACTGGTAGGTATTGCGAATCCCTTTTGGGAATAACGACCGTTAAGAGGCTCTTGGCTGGTTTTTCTAAACGATAGGTACCTCGCGCCCTACTTTGCGGATATCTTAAAATGTTTTGAGCATGATTACGCAATCTATACCCAAACATACATAATATAACTCCAACTGTTAATATCTATTTAGGAAGAAACAAAGGAAATATTTATTCCGTTCATAACAGCAAAACGGCCAAAGGTATGCATAACATTTAAAAATATATAATAATATATGTTAACAACAATAATAAATCACAGATTAAGGTATTTGATGTAAAGGTGTGTTAACAGTCTCAGCTGTGGAGAACCACTTCGCTGATTTTCAGTGCACCCCCGAATTCCGTCATAAAATATTTAAACAACCTAAGGTTTTTCGATTCTAAAAATACTCCAGCTACTGGAAGTTAAAAAAACATTACCAGGATTCATAAGGCGCAGTAATTCTGACAGTTGAGGTCAATTAACTCGTTTGAAATCCGCCAACCTCATGGAGTATTTGGAGTTGTTTACGAGTATGTTCGCTTCATTACAAGTGTTACAATTTATGTTTGTCCAAGAACCGCTGTTCAAATCATTTCAGTTCTGTTTGTTTTGGTTAACACAAAAAGGGACGTTTCCGCTTCGAGAAGCATCGCGAGTTTATTTCCGAGTGTCGATACAGTAACGCGAATTAGATTTATTCCGCACGTGGAAAAAATATTCCGTTTCTACGCCGCTGATGGAAAAGATCGCCGCCGGAACGTTTTTCCCTCTTCGTTTGAAGCTTTATGTTGTTTTCAATGAGAGATTGGAATTGTAAATCCATTACGGGATAATGCTCTACAATGATGTTGTTTTTATAATATGTACGTGTAGTACTTATAACATATTTTTATGTAAATAAATAAAAACATTGGCAATAATATCTTGGAACATCCTCACACAACGCTATCTTATCTCAACGTAGACAGACCCTATATTATAGGACCGAAAATATACATATTACTTATATAGATATTTTTATTACATAGACTTACAACAAACAAATGCGTTCATCACACAAATGTTGGACACGGGTGAAAATGGAAATCATTACCTTGGGATTAGCAATCAGGCTCCCTTACCACTAGACTAAGAGGATAGCCAAAGGTATATTCAGGGTTATAAATAATGTGTTTTTGTACGTTTTTATTAATATTAATAATGCTTCATCAGTTGAAGCTCTGATAACTCAGTATGAAACTAGGAGCTAAATGTAATTTCCACACCTCCCTGTCTCCCTTGGGCAATAAGATAAGTCGCAGGGTTTAAACATTAATTCGTAGGTTAAGAGGTAAACATTACCTCTCGGGCAACATAGCGGCCGTTAGGGCCCGCGAGGGCAGGTAGCGTTAATGAATTTAACATCGGCTGCTAAACGGGGCCTGATAAATATGAACAAATACAGCTATTGTTCGGTTATTGTAAAATAATGCCTTTTAATTAACAAGTGAGTTTCATTAACGTGTAATTATAAAATGGTCTTATGCATGTCTATCACATTGTATGAAGCTTGTTTATGGATTAAGCTAAGAAAGCCGAACAAGCTACAAGCGAGCTAACGAATAATGTGATGATATTTTAGGAAGGAGTATTTTGATAGAACTTGAGAGAAGAACCAGCCCCAACTATTCCTATATCTAAGGAGTGATAGGATATTGGCTAGTCAAAATTGCCTGAAAGCTGATCATATAGTCAGAATCCAACACTTACATATTGATATTTTGACGGTAAGATTGTCTAATGACATTGCTTACCTAAATAATTTTTTCGCCTCCCTGTATTGATTTGGCTGGGCAATTTAGGCTTCAATAAAATATATTACCTTTGTTAACGGAAGTATAGAATGTTTAACGGGAAACCTCTGGCAATAGTGTTAAATATATACATAGATTTTGATTATTAATCTTTCTATACGGAAACTTGATATATAATAAATTATGAAAGGTAGTTTGTTGGGAACTGTTGGAATAATGAGTTATGGGGGTTAATGTATTAATAAATTTGTAGGATAAGGCGGCAGGCGTAAAGTAGCGAGGGTAGGTATCGTTAATACTCGCTTGTTAAGCTATATTGACAGTTTAGCGCCGCACGGTAAATTACTAATGATAAGGTACCATGATGATATAGTTATACTCCTACCGTACACTACGACAACAAATAACAAGGACACTTATCTTTGGTGCGTATATCGGACCGAGATATTGCCTAATTGGTAATGGCTGGTTTACCGGACCGTAAGCCTGTCTGCATCATGACCTAAGTGCGCAAGAGAGCACTGAAAACCAGTGTAAGGGTACGTTCGTAGGTGACAGTCGTGGTCTCTTTCCTTCAGCGTTACGTCCCCTTACTACCTACCTACTATTTTGTGCTAATTATCCTAACTCCACTTCCACCAATCCTAGTGAACCTTGAAAACTTTAAACAAAAAAATAAGTAAAGTATAACAAACGTGGCAAAATTAGCGATTTATCAAACGATGCTATTTAATCTTGAGAGATACGAATATTTTTAATATTCCCATCCGGCCCGACCTGAACATGAACACAATTTACTCCAACGACGCGAGAGATCCCACCGGCCACACAACTCAATCACGTACTCCGGAAATTGCGCAGAAAAGTTTATGAAGCACGACTTATCATTTACAACGAGATAGCGAAGCTGGCCCCTGATGCGGCGTACAATCAAACATGTCTGCGGAATGACAAGGGCTGCAACGGTCGTGATGATTCAAATCAAACTTACAGAACCTCGAGAGTTGGTTTAGTGTTCCGAACCGTTGGTTGTGGTTGTGGGTTCAATATCCACCCAAGACATTTAAACTCAAGTTAAAGTACATGTATTAATTAATTAATTAATTAATACATGTACTTAATTTCTATACTAAGCAACAAGTCAATATTTACCGATATGTAATCCGTTTTTAACTTTCTTTTTCATTTCCATTAAAAACTGATTAAGTCAGCGATCTGTTCCCCCTGCAGACCCGACTTAAGTCTGCATCCAATGGCTCTGCGTGACTTGCACCATCATTAGGACTATTGTGTAGATTCCACGTAGAAAACGTACAGATGTTTCACAAAAAAAAATGTTCCCCTTTCCTCGTCAGTTGCAAATCTCACCCACGTAAAGGGTAATTTGCAGAGGAAATTACGTAACCCGCCTTATCATTGGAGCGAGATCAGCGATAGCCGGACCGCCGCTGACGCGCATCAAAACATCAAATATGGTATCCGGAGCGGCGAGGGTCGCGCCGGAGTTAATTGCTTCAAGTGAATTAAACCGATAGGATCTCTGACGACGGCGCTGATTTATTACCTTACTCGCCTCAATTTAGATACACTGACCAACAATGCTGATTTACGGTAGAGTCAAACCCCACAAAATATGGTGATAAGCCACGCCAACGTCCAAAGAGTTACGCCCTTTTCGAATTTCATTTCATTCTTAATCAACTTCAATATTATTTGTAATTTCTTTGGAGCAATGTTTACCCTACTTTTCTATGTTGTTTTATTGTCTAATTCACTGAAAAACATAATTTCTATCTATAGTATAAGTTACG